>OX387605.1:25523263-25708263 GCA_947568835.1 Protonemura montana
GGGGAAGGGGAAGGGAAGGGGAAGAGGAAGACGAAGACGAAGACGACGACGACGACGACGGGGAAGGGGAAGGGGAAGGGGAAGGGGAAGGGGAAGGGGAAGGGGAAGGGGATGGGGAAGGGGAAGAGGAAGGGGAAGGGAAAGGGGATGGGGAAGGGGAAGGGGAAGGGGAAGGCGAAAGGGAAGGGGAAGGGGAAGGGGAAGGGGAGGGGGAAGGCGAAAGGGAAGGGGAAGGGGAAGGGGCAGACGAAGACGAAGACGAAGACGACCACGGGGGAGGGGATGGAGAAGGGGAAGGGGAAGACGAAGACGAAGACGAAGACGAAGACGAAGACGAAGACGAAGACGAAGACGAATGGGAAGGGGAAGGGGAAGGAGAAGGGGGAGGGGAAGGTGAAGGGGAAGGGGAAGGGGAAGGGGGAGGGGAAGACGAAGACGAAGACGAAGACAAAGACGAAGACGAAGACGAAGACGAAGACGAAGACGAAGACGAAGACGAAGACGAAGACGAAGACGAAGACGAAGACGAAGACGAAGACGAAGACGAAGACGAAGACGAAGACGAAGACGAATGGGAAGGGGAAGGGGAAGGGGAAGGGGAATGGGAAGGGGAAGGGGAAGGGGAAGGGGAAGGGGAAGGGGAAGGGGAAGGGGAAGGGGAAGGGGAAGACGGATACGAAGACGAATACGAAGACGAAGACGAAGACGAAGACGAAGACGAAGACGAAGACGAAGTCGAAGACGAAGGGGAAGACGAAGACGAAGGGGAAGGGGAAGGGGAAGGGGAAGGGGAAGGGGAAGAGGAAGACGAAGACGAAGACGAAGATGACGACGACGACGACGACGACGACGACGACGACGACGACGACGACGACGAAGACGAAGACGGGTAGGGGAAGGGGAAGGGGAAGGGGAAGGGGAAGGGGAAGGAGAAGACGAAGACGAAGACGAAGACGAAGACGACGACGGGGAAGGGGGTGGAGAAGGGGAAGGGGAAGGGGAAGGGGAAGGGGAAGGGGAAGGGGAAGGGGAGGGGGGAGGGGAAGGGGATTGGGAAGGGGAATGGAGAGTGGAAGGGGAAGGGGAAGGGGAAGGGGAAGGGGAAGGGGAAGGGGAAGGGGAAGGGGAAGGGGAAGTAGAGACTTTTTTCACGCCGATTGACTTTGATATCTTGGGAAATAGGAAATCTTCAGTTCCAGCCTGACAGTATCAAGATCAATCTGTCCGAGCTGTCCTAGAATTTCAAGCACCCGCTAAAGCACCACACACATTTGCAAGTTGTACGAGGTTTGATATTAGTGCGACTTTCATCTTTCCGCTGAGCGCCGGCTGAGAAAAACACACGAAGACATGCTGCTGGCTGATGGGCCTCAATTACAATATAACTAAAGTGCAAAAAAGGATAAAATTTGTCAAGGGTTTTAGTTATCATATTTTACATTTAATTCCACTTCACCCCACTAACAAGCGGAAATATTTACTTTTCAGCCAACATCCATGATGACACAATTGATTTTCTGGCTTTTCTGGTTTTTCCGACAATCAAAAGGGGAGATAAAAATGACTGTTTAAGTTAATATTTATCATTTATTTCAGAATAAACGATTCAGCATCAAAACTATTGATTGACATTTCCCCAACCGATTTGACGTTTCTGTCGAACAAAAGACAATGCCATCTAGATGATGATGATGACTTTGCTAAGTCTGGTAATATAATCTAGGTGGCATTTGTTAGGTCAAACGAAATTAACCGCCGGTCATTCATGACGTCACGATTACAAGAATTGCGTCCCGAAATCAACAATGCCCAAGTATTGTCAGCAATAATTCAAATCGTTGAATTACACAACAAATAAACCAAGATGTTACCAAGGAAACGTAATCCGGTTAGATTCGTTCGCCGGAGGAAGTCGTGGGTGATTTTAGCTCTCTTAAAATCTTACACAATGCTTCCAAATCACAATAAAACCGAGATGTTTGGAGTTTCCCATGGTAAGTGAACTCAAATTCATCAGATGAGATGAAAAAAACACACACTGCACGTGTACATTTTCACTTTTAATATTCCAAAAATAATCCACACAATTGCATCTTGGAATCAGAACACAAGCCACAAAACAAACAAGTTAGATCTAAAGACATCCTATCTTTCAAATTTCAGTTCATATATTTTAGAAGAGTCATATTTTGGGGTAAAGTCACAGCAATTGATCTTGGCTATCGTGAAAATTGAATCAAATCACTCACTAAAAATCCGGCCACCCTCAGATTCAACACAGACGAACTCCTAGATGATTAACTGCCCTCAACTCCCGCAGATCCCATTCACCCGACTCTTGTGGTCGTTATTTTTAATTTGTTCTCGTATCTTTGTCCCCAGCTCCCGCCCAGCTGGAACGCTGTGGCAGAATGGGAAATGCAGCCCTGGGACCGCCGTGCCACGGTATCCAGGAACAACAAGAACGGCACGCGAACAGAACAACCAGTTCGCAGGAAGGACATCGCCGAGTCGAGAACATGGAGCAGAACGGCACCAAGAACCGCCCCCGCTCCTCAAAGACACTGGCTGAGCACCGCGAGGGCCTCATAGGCAACCTGAGACAAAACTGTAATCCTGTCTTCTACCACAGTGTGCTTCTCATGTCTACCAACCCGCAAGCACAAATGGCAGGTAAGATATACCAAGAAGAAGCCAAGCATGTGTTCTCTTCAATGAGAACTTGGCCGACAGTGGGGGTCGACGGGCGGGCCGAGTTCCCTAACAATAATAACAAACCCCACAAGCCATCCCGCAAGAAAAGTCGCCCGTTTCACCCCAAACAAGCCGCCATTGCAAAAGCATACGTAACCATGAGGCCCACCCTTCTGGCCATGGAAAAACTATTGGTGGAACCAATCCACGCAGATATGCAACATCCAGAGGTGGAACCTGTCCCTGTAGCTTTGCAACACCCAATGGTGGAACACATCCCTGCAGCTATGCAACACCGAGTGGTGGAACCCATCCCTGTAGCTTTGCAAAAACCAACGGTGGAACCCATCCCTGTAGCTTTGCCACACTCAATGGTGGAACGTCACGCTATGCAACACCCAGTGGTGGAGCCCATCGCTGTGGCGACGCATAAACCAGAAGTGGAAACCATCCCTCTCGCTGTGTATAAACCAGTGGTGGAGCCCGTCAATCTCGCTCTGCAACACCCAATGGTAGATCCTTTCCGTCTCGCTATGCAAAAACGAGCGATGAAACCCGTCCCTCTTCCTATGCAAGAACCAGCGGTAAAACAAGCCGAGGAACTGACCAGTATCCCGCTGGCGTCACATAGGTCCATGTTCCTGCAGTATACTTTGGAGCCATCCCATCTCAATCCAACGCAATATTGTAACGTCTTGTTGAAGTCTGAGTTCCACCAATTGCGTGAAGATGGGCGGTATTGGTTGAGGAAGGAGCGATCGCGGCAACGTGTAGACGTGTCGGACAATATTGAGGACTTGACGGAAGCGGTATTCAATCACGAGTTCCGTTGGCCTATGGATTCTTGGAAGATCCGTTTTAGACCAATGCCAGTGCGGAAAGCATTCCGGTCTAGCATCAGACCTGTGCTATCGCCAATTGCCGAAGTGAGCGACGAGGATGAGGTGTCCTACAATGAGGGCCTTGATGCGCCCGTGCAAGGATGCTTTCAAGAAGATGTGTCGGAAGACGGTAGCCTTACACAGAGCACACCCGATCACTTGTTCCCGACGGTCACAATCATCCAGTGTGGCGCTCTGAGCGGCAGTGATACGGAGGAAGAAAAGGATGAAGGTTGGGAAGTCCACTCAGTTGTCGGTGTAATTGTTGAGACAAGGGTCCACAAACACAGCACACTTTCACTGAAAAACATTGACTTGGACGGGACTGTGATTCTGGAGGCGGCGCCGAAGAGCCCGGAAAAAATGTCAAGATGGAAGAGATTAAGGAAGTTGTTTACATGCTGCCTTCCTTCTCGCAAGAAACGATGAGACGAAAGGTGAAGTCGGTGACAAGAATGCCCCATTTCAGGGACCCGGTTCGAGCACAAGGTGTCCACAACAACAGGACGTCGTCAAAACATCGTCTCAAACTCATCTCATCAACGAACTCAAGCAACCAGGAATCGTGGATCTTCATGGAGGTACGAATGCCCTCCATCTCAGGAACCGTAATCCTGCAAAGACAGCTTGAGATGTCCTAACATCTGGACTGTATCAGAACATCATCTCATCTCATCCCATCAACCAACTCAAGCAACCAGGAATCGTGGATCTTGATGGAGGTACGAATGCCCTCCATCTCAGGAACCATATTCCTGCGAAGACAGCTTGAGATGTCCTAACATCTGGACTTCATCACAGCATCATCTCATCTCATCCCATCAACGAACTCAAGCAACCAGGAATCGTGGATCTGGACGGAGGTACGAATGCCCTCCATCTCAGGAACCATATTCCTGCAAAGACAGCTTGAGATGTCCTAACATCTGGACTGTACCACAACATCATCTCATCTCATCCCATCAACGAACTCAAGCAACCAGGAATCGTGGATCTTCATGGAGGTACGAATGCCCTCCATCTCAGGAACCATATTCCTGCGAAGACAGCTTGAGATGTCCTAACATCTGGACTTCATCACAGCATCATCTCATCTCATCCCATCAACGAACTCAAGCAACCAGGAATCGTGGATCTGGACGGAGGTACGAATGCCCTCCATCTCAGGAACCATATTCCTGCTAAGACAGCTTGAGATGTCCTTACATCTGGACTTGATCACAACATCATCTCATCTCATCCCATCAACGAACTCAAGCAACCAGGAATCGTGGATCTTGATGGAAGTACGAATGCCTTCCATCTCAGGAACCATATTCCTGCAAAGACAGCTTGAGATGTCCTAACATCTGGACTGTACCACAACATCATCTCATCTCATCCCATCAACGAACTCAAGCAACCAGGAATCGTGGATCTTCATGGAGGTACGAATGCCCTCCATCTCAGGAACCATATTCCTGCGAAGACAGCTTGAGATGTCCTAACATCTGGACTTCATCACAGCATCATCTCATCTCATCCCATCAACGAACTCAAGCAACCAGGAATCGTGGATCTGGACGGAGGTACGAATGCCCTCCATCTCAGGAACCATATTCCTGCGAAGACAGCTTGAGATGTCCTAACATCTGGACTTCATCACAGCATCATCTCATCTCACCCCATCAACGAACTCAAGCAACCAGGAATCGTGGATCTGGACGGAGGTACGAATGCCCTCCATCTCAGGAACCATATTCCTGCTAAGACAGCTTGAGATGTCCTTACATCTGGACTTGATCACAACATCATCTCATCTCATCCCATCAACGAACTCAAGCAACCAGGAATCGTGGATCTTGATGGAAGTACGAATGCCTTCCATCTCAGGAACCATATTCCTGCGAAGACAGCTTGAGATGTCCATTACAACGGAACTTATCACAAAAGATCATCATCATCTTTATCAACACCAACCAACAGACCGGTGTTTGATTACCCGATTGGGTACAACATTTTCCTCTTTTTGGCTAGCACCTTATTGTGGTGAAGGGGTTTGCGCGACCCAATGACCCGGGAGGCCATGCCGGTGGGGAGGTTCCACTCCCCGTCAAGGTCTCCTATACCGGACAGGCTCCCGGCGAGGGCCCAGACCAAGACTAGCCCACCCCGTCGCTGTGGCAGGACACATCCCTTGGACTAGGGAGAATCCAACCGATGTGTATATCTCAATACGTCCATTACAACGAGACTCAATCATCTCATCTCATCTCGTCATGAAACTCAAGCAACCTGAAATAGTGGATCTTGACGGAGAGATGAATGATGCACAAGATGTCTCTACAACTGGACTTCATCGCCATCATTTAGAATCATTCCTGACTTTTTGAACAGATTATGTTGTCACTGAACCAGTTGGGAATCCGAATGCTGCCTGGGACGACAATAACCTTCAGGTGATTATAATCTATCAAAAGAAAAGTCATAGCAACAAAATTCAACGAAATTCTTGTTTGCAATACAGAATTTCTGTGCACAAAATGCAAAGTGCATACTGTTGGTAAATAAGATTCTCGATAAATGACACTCGATGAAATGGCAGAGAGGAAGAAAAATACGACGAGGACTGATCATCGAGCCACCTTTGATCTAGGAAACTGTTTCAGGATTTTTACAAAATGAAATGTAAAACTGCATTATTGAAATGTTATTAAAATGGTTTTCAACCAACCAGAACTGGTTGATTGCTTTTTAAAAGTGCTTTTGTTGTCATGATTCGTGCAACGAGCGTTGCATGTTTATGTTTGTGTTTGTATGTTGTTGGGTTGAGTTTTACTGGTCTGGTACTGGTGAGACTTCCAGGGGTAAGTGAGAAGAATAGTTGTCTCAGTGCATGATTATAACTTATTCTGTACTTGTTTTCTATTTTCAACTGTTGCCATATTGCCTGATATCATTTAAATAGTGCTGCGATATTTTGAAATTACTCAGCAGAATGTTGCTTGATATCATTAAAATAGTGCTGCGATATTTTGAAATTACTCAGCAGAATGTTGCTTGATATCACTCAGTGCACGGTCCTATGTATTGAGTGACTAAACACTTTCTGCGCTTCTCGTTTTACTCTCAAATTCAGTGGTCCCAGTCTTTGGTCATCGACCACGCGTCCTCTGGTTTGTTTGTCAGCTGCTGTTCCCGAACAGGATGATTTACCATCGACCCAGTACCCGTTGTTACTCTGGCGAGGGAGGGGATCGAAGTGCCGAGTGAAGATAGGAGGGCCGAGCATTGCCCTCGCTGCAGAGGTGCTTTAGTTTAAAACGCGAACATCTGATGCAGTTTCATTTGAAGCAAATCAAAACTATCGTCATTGACGGGTAACGCTTGGTAGAGCACGTGACCCTTTTCAACCACTCTTGGTATAGAGAATTCATGGTTTCTTGAGATAATAATAATAATATGTTGATCGTCACCTCAAAATTTTATTACAATCTGCATAATTATTTTACGGAATAAAAACAATTTTTGATTAAAAACTCTTTGATGCTTTTCTGCAGTTAGTTTCCTCCTTTTCTTTGATACTCTAGGGCGTTATAAAATTGAGCAATTGCATTTAGGATTAATCCTTGATATTTTTAGTTTTATTTTTGTTGCTTTAAAATTTTCTTTAGCTGTTTTCCTTCCATAAAAATGATTGTCGTCAGGAGCAAAATTATTAAATATTCACATAATCTTGTTTTAAATATGAAGACAAGTTATCATCATGATTTAAAAATGCTCAAAAAGTGGCTTGCATTCGTCCCTTATATAAACTGCCGCCGTGGGGCAAAATAGAATTTACCTCTGCAAGACTCAGCTCTTCTACCTAGGTGGGCATTCTGGGCCGGATTCTGGTACGGCCAAAACGTGAGTAAGTGGACATTCTTATTTATTTATTTGTGTTGTTTAGCGACGCACTGTTTTGACATCTGGCCATGCGGCACTGGTCGAATGGCGTCGGTGAATGAGTGGATGATGAATAGGATGATGATGAACCTAACCTAGCCTAGAAGGGAGGAGGGGAAACCCGGTGCCGGCACTTAGCCTACTCCTGTCGAAGAGCACCAAGGGGACCACCGGCTTAACGTCCCTTCCGAAGGACGGTACAACGCGAACAGCAGGATTTCTCCACAAATCCATGCTGTCAAGAGGTTGATAAGCAAGGCGAGTGAAGTTGCTGTACTAACTTTCATCCCTCCAACCTCTCTCCCAAACAGAACTGGTCATGTGTATGATGGTCACCCATCCAATACATGACCCAGCGCAGTGTTGCTTAACTTTCATCCCTCCAACCTCTCTCCCAAACAGAACTGGTCATGTGTATGATGATCACTCATCCAATACCTGACCCAGCGCATTGTTGCTTAACTTCGGTAATCTCACGAGAACCGGTGTTTCCAACGCGGCAAACTGTTCGGTTCTGGTTAGAGAAGACAGGATCTCCTGGAGTGGAGTCGCTGCTCGCACTTTCATACGCATCTTGGTGGACTTTGTTACAGCATACTTGCTGTTCATTGGTCATCCTGGCGTACCACAGCTTGGGACAAGATCTCCGTCTAGCCTTCCAAGAAATCGCTTAAATTGTATTCTACGTTTCCTTGGTTTTTACCCAAATTAGCTGCTAATTGTATGAGAGGGAGCACACTGATTTGAGTAAAAATGTAAATGTACTGAGAAAAAAGGATCAAAAAGAGGAAATTATTTCTTCTTTTTTTTTGGTACCTTTTAAAAATCGATGTGCATTTCTGGCTTCCTCATTAAAATAATAATATAATAATAATTTATTTATTTGTCACGATTGACCTTGCGATATGAGAGGTGTCAGAACTACTTTACACGATACATGCTGTAAGATAGTTTTAAACCATTTTAAACTTGACACATTACATTGTTAAAATTGTTCACAAGAATAAAATAACTTTCTAGTTAAGCAAGTTAAAAAAAAAAACTTTTCTCGTAATTTTTTTCAATTGTCCGCTCCGTCTAAGCTAGCGATAGTGACACTGCCGCAGTGATTGTGCGTGTGACAGGCTTCGTGGATAGGTGATTGATGGATTTGTAGCGTTTAACGACGCACTCTCATGACAACTGACACATCGTCGTAGAATGAGTGGAAGATGAATTACGATACACCTTAACCCAGGAAGGGCATTATGTTGATTCAATTGTGCCATCCTTTGGATGGGACGTTCAGCCAGTAGTCCCCTTGGTACTCTGCGAAAAAAGTTGGCTTCGGGCAGCTACCGGGTTTATCCTCATCCCTTCTAGGCAAGGCTAGGTTATTCATCATCACTCACTCATCCACCGACACCATTAGACCAGTGCCGCAGGAGCGGTTGTCAAAAGAACACAAACCAAACAAAATTCAAAAGTGAAAAAAGCGTTTTCAATTGTAAATAATTGTAATCGTACAATAGGTCTGGTCGGCCAGACAATGGTCTTGTGTAAGACATGTGAACCCCCTCCCCCTCCCCCCCCTCCTCCCAACCATGCACACTTGAGAGAAATTGCTAACTCCAAACAAACGACCAGCGAAGAAAATCCACCTGCTCCCGCTCGAGCACGTCCGTACTTCATCCAGATATTTTGTGACAGTCAGTAACTTTGTTTTGCTGTGAATCCCAATTCTCTTTTTCTTGCAAAGGGCAGCGGTGAGGGGCACACTGGTCGATAGCAAGGGTCATGCGCGGTTTGACGATAACGCTAGTGAGCAGCCAACGTTGCCGCATAGTTGGCTGGCAGATCTCATCCCGGCCGGGTGTATTGTTACTCTACTCGCTACCGTTGTCAACATTGCAGCATGCATAAAGCAGGGATTGTGTTTCTACTATTAGTAATCGGCGTCGTCAGCGTCGTCTGTCTGGTCAAGACGTCGGGTAATGGTGAGATTTTTTGTTTATCTAGTAAATGGTTTGGTGAAGTGGTTCAGAGCCGTGGATGAATGTTGTGGTGAGTTTCGGATTTGCTCTGTTTTGATTGACTTGTGGTCCTAAAAAGGACCTAAAAAGTCGACGTTTCGGCGGCGTTGGCGCCGACATCTTCAGGACTGTCCTGAAGATGTCCCGAAGATGTCGACAGTCCTGAAGATGTCGGCGCCAACGCCGACGCCGAACATAAACACTTGAACAAAAAAAACCCATCACGAGTACTTGCTAATACATTTCATTAGAGATCGCAGAGCGAACTGCAGCTCAGGGCCTTGTGCAACCATCCCTTCTCTACGCAACAAGTGGGCAGCAGGGGTCTTTTGACGTATTCCCTAAACCATAACTGTACTTGAGGGGTTTAGACTCTTATGCTCATACATCTCTCTTTCGATTCACAATGCAAAATTTGCAACAGCCACCGTATCGGTTGGTTTAAAAATAAGATTCATAATTCGTTGGGTCTAGGTGCATGTGTTCCCCTATCGCACTGCAAGTTCAAATCGATTCCAATCAATATTCTTTGTGCAATTGACCGAAGAAGGAGGGACTATTTTGCAGCTTAATAATCACAAATTGCCGCGAAACGCTACAAACTTAAAATTAAACACTTACGTTGTTGACACAAAAACTATGTTGATTATCCACGATTTTTTCGAAATTCTGTTTGGTTCCCCCAGAAATACATTTTATATTGTTTGTATCAAAGTTGCCGATATCTTTTTTTCGGAGTGCTCACTCCGTATTGACACCAACATTAGAAACTAGAGAAGGTAAATATTTGTTTTGAAATCACGAGCACTGTACCTTTAATGAGCCAGGCGATACACGTTTAATTAATAATTGCAGGTAACCACAGGTTAATAACATGCTATTCTCTGTCCAACTATCACCAGATTTTTTTCTCTCGCGGCTGTCGAATTCCTAGCGTTAGACCGGTTAGACGGTTATAAAAATGCCGAGCGACTGCAGTGACTGAGCCGAGAAGCACATTCATTACCTTCCAAGGTCAGAGGCTGCCCGAGACTTGAGAAATACCAACGACGAAATTTAGCGTCAACTTGTGCGGCGGAATGGGATGGCAGTGGTCAATGCCGTCATGATACGTTAAATCCAATGAAAACGAACAGACGTTCGGCCTGTTAGACCAACGGTTAGGGTTAGACTATTCAAATTGCCGATCTTTTATGTGCCGACAGTTTTGGTAATAAGAAATAGTATAATAAGTATATTAAGGGTGATTTCTCGTTCCCTGCGTTGTTGTATATTTTCATAATTTACAATCACATTTAAATTAGGCGTTAGTCACACCGTTATTTAGTTCAGTTTATTGCACCGAGAAGTTCAGTTCGGTACAGAAAGAATATTGTGTCAACCACGCAGACTCAGTATCGACAATCATTCCTTTTTCTGAAAATCATACACGCGATATGTCAAATCTAGTCGGCTGCTTATTTCGGCAGGTAAAATGCTTGCTACTGAACTAAATTGCAATACCATATTGCAGCCCGATAGACTCGGTGGATATCAGTCACGAACATGACCATATGTCACATTGAAATTGTTGCGTGAAATCGCTAAATCTGGGCCTAGGATGTCGTTCAAAAAATATTTCCACTTAAAAAAATGTCGGAAAGTAATGTGAATTGTTTCAAATTTCAGAAATCGATCAAATGATAGGTACTTTGACTTGACGGGTGGTTATCTCAATGTTGTTTTCGTTTGAATTCCCGCGATGGTTGAACATCGCCTGGAAATTAGGGTGGTTTGGCGAGACGGAGCAGGTACAGTCCAGTAACATTGCTAGTTTATCACGGTCAATTGAAGAGAGGGTAGTTTCAACATTAAAACAAAAATTTAAACTGATTTAAAATCAGGTCTCGAAGCCGAATGTAAGAGGTTTTTTTAAATTTTTGAAATTATGCATCAGAATGCATCGAAAAACATCGAAAAAATGCATCAGATGCATTTTAGAGTTAAATGGCTCTGGTATTGGCGATTCTCGGATTTTTTTTATCGCCAATCGGCTTAGACATTCAGTAGTGTTTTGTTCCATGGCCCCACTTTTGAATGATTTGCTAGAACAAGACTGTCTTTGAATTGCGCCCAACAGTGCAGCTGCAGCTGCAGCTGGGCACAAAGGTCAGCTTTGTTTACAATTTCTCAAGTTCGTTTGCAAGTACAGCAATCATCGCAAAACAAGTGTGAACTTGGCAAGTGGAAAACTTTCGGTGATCTAGTGGTCACATCTTCAAATTGTTTCTTCGCTCGCTAAAATAAACTCATATAAAATAAACTCTAAAACACAGTTTTACCGAATTTCGGTAAAATTTAAATAAAATAATTAAAAAAAAAACCGCGCGTTGACCCAAATTTAATTTTGTCATTCGCTATCAAGAAGATACTCAATGATCTTTGACTTGCTCTTTAGGGCGGCTGGATTTTTGGTCTGCATTGTGATTATTTCACTCCCTTCCTTCACTTTCGTCTTTGTTCTCCCTGTGCATAAACTTCTCGGATGCCAGTCACGTGCGCACACTTATTGTTTGTGGGCAGTAAAGGGATAAGGTGCCAACTTATACTAAACATTCGTCGGGACCCTTCTTAGAAAAACGCCAGTGCAGCGTTGCACAGAACTTGTGTGGAATCATGAAACAAAAATAAAGACTTGTGTTGTGGCAGTAAAGCTAGCTATGTTTATATGAATGGACAGAGCATGGACTGTAACGAAAGGAGATAAGGACATCCGGGAGGAAGGAAGATAGTATGTAGCTGTGCAATCTGATTTAAATTGCAAATGCTTGCAATAGGCAAACCATTTTCTCACTGGAAACAACCTCACTGGAAACAATTAGCTATTTGGACTTATAATTTTTGAGAGGATTTTAGTGCAAGGATTAACTCCTTGTAGATTCATCGTTCTCATCAAATGCACTAAAATCCTGTTCTAAGTAGCTAAGTCTAAGCTAGCTAAGTCTATGCCAAGTCTAAGTAGTTCAATTGGTTAGGGCAACACCAGCAAAAGGTGGAAATCAGGATTCAAGTCCCCGTTTGGGCACTAACATTTTTGAGACGTTTATTAGGCTTGCTAACAATAAAATAGCTCGTAGTTAATTTACGCAAAGTGAACTTCCATCTTCCAGCATAAGCAAGTCCACCCTTTCCATTCATTTCAAACCCTACGATCGTTAACTTGTCTTAATCAGGTGACTTGCATGTCTTACAGACGCCACTGCCTACCAAACCGTCGAGGTTGACCTCGGCAAAGCCAACGATACATTGACTAAGATCAGCGACGAGCTCTCGGCGGGTGTTGCACGAAGCTACCAAGAGCTTCAGGCCGACTTCGTAAAGATTGAGAACGTTATGATCAACGCCAGCAAGGACCTTTCAGTGGTGGCCACTCGAAACTACCACACTCTCGAGGTGGACTTCGAGAAGGCCGAGAAGGCGGTGGTTGCCGTGGCCAACGAGATAGCAGGTGTCTTCAAGAAATTGCACATCACCGACGGCTGCGAGTGTGTCGGGGACACCTGTGGCTGCTGCAGTCACATCGAGGAGGATCAGATTCACCTCAACGCAACAGGTGGGTGGAGCGTTGCTGCCATACGACATTAAGAAGTGTGGTTCTGTAATTTTTTCCATTGACAGCCAGTTATTACCAATTCAAACAATAAAACAAACGAGGGTTTTTTCCATCTCTTTTGGGAACTTAAATCACTTGAAAAATGCTACTGAATCAAATTACTAGAGTCATGAATAGAGTGGATAAATTGTGAGTTGTAGCAAACTTTGGTCTTTTAAGCAAGTTTTCATGGGTATTTGCGTTAACACGAACAGACAGCAACCAATCCTCTCTAATTTGAAATCTCTACATAATTTTTGCGAAAAAATATTACTCTTGGCACAGAAATAATTTCCATCAGAGTGTCAGAGCAGTGAAACAATAAGTGGAAAACCGCTTGGTCTGCTGTCAAAACAGTGCGTCGTCAAACCTGTGATGTTTCAGCGTGCGTCAACGTGACTTACCTCTCGCAAGACTACGGCATCTCAATCACAGCCACGATCAACAAGTACACGATTTACAACGAGACAGTGTCTGCCAAGAACCCGCCTCCGATCTGCGTGGGAGCGCCGTACGTCAAGGACCTTGCAGACCTCTGTCTGCGGCTTCACGACGTTGAAGCCTCCCGTCGCTCGCTACGTGCTTGTGCTGCCGCCGAGGCCAGGTTTGTGGCTTCCAGCAACTAGATATTCTACCTCAGTCCACTTCATTCCTGTTTTAATTATAACATTAATGATAATAAACTGAGAAAAACGCTAGAAGCAGCAGGGCTCATACACAACGTAAAAATATTAAACTCCGGCAACACAAGATTAGCCTCATACAACAACATGCATGCGCCCACATGCATCGACATTGTGCTAACTAATAACGAGGGGATCAAATTTGATGGAAACATTGACGTAGGTCTATCGGATCACTTGGGACAATTAGTGTCAATGCCCTTCATAACCACATCAAATCAAAACAATGAAAACATAACAAACCGATATGAAAGGTCATTCGGCAATAAACAAAAAGAAGCATTCACCGTTGCAATTATGGAGACAAACTGGGATGTAATATATGAGCTAATAGATGTTAATGACATTTTCTCAAAATTCATGACTATCTTCGGCAAGATATTCAACGACTCATTCCCCCTCAAGTCAAAAAAAATCAAGCAGACAGGAAAGAAAAAAGGCAATGAGTGGTACACGAATGAACTAAAATTGATGTCCGAAAATCTGTGGCGGCAACAACAAGCTAGCACGACCAGTCTAGAGGGAAACTTTAAATATCTGAAGGAAAAGAGAATTTACAGGAACGCCATCAAACAGGCAAAAAGATCCCTTAACGAAAGCAAGATAAAAAAGGCATTAAATAAATCGAAGGCAGCGTGGCAGATAATAAACGAAAATAAATATCAAAACAAAAAAAAAGACTCTAACATCGAGATTGAACACAATGGGCAACAAATTCACTCACAAGAAGAGATAGCTGATCTTTTCAACGATTATTTCACTAATGTTGTAACGGAGCTATTAAGTACTAGGAGCACCCTCAAAGCACATGATGAAGATGTGCAAATCCATCCATCTAATAAAATGGCAAGGAATATATTTCTGTATCCAATATCAAGTAGAGAATTGTACGAAATTTGTGATAAAGCGCTTCGCAAGTTCTCCGCAGGATATGATGAAGTCCCCGCATGCATCTTAAAACCTGTAATTACATTCTTAGCTGGACCCATTATTTTTATGATAAACAGGTCATTCGAGGAAGGGAAGTTCCCGGAAATGTTAAAGACAGCAATAATAAAACCATGCTTTAAGAACGGAGATAAAAAGTGTATTAGTAACTACAGGCCTGTGGCCCTTCTGTCGGTATTCTCCAAAATATTTGAGGCAGCAATGTGTAACAGATTAGTTAGTTTTGTCAGTAAATATAAGGTATTAAACAACTCGCAACATGGCTTTGTGAAAGGCAAATCAACTGTTACCGCGATTGCAAGCTTTGTAAGCAAAATATTGTACGCACTGGAAAACAAAGAAAAAAATATTGGCATTTTTTATGACTTTTCAAGAGCTTTCGACACGGTTAATCACGCAACTCTTCTGTACAAGTTAAAACAATTGGGTATAACAGGAATGGCCAATAAATGGATTGAGTCATTTATTAAAGATCGTAAACAAATAGTGAAAATTAAAAACGATTGTGGCACCAGCAAATCAAAAGAAGCCATAACTAACGTAGGGGTCCCGCAAGGAGCGACAATATCGCCGCTACTTTTCATCCTTTATACAAATGATATTTCAGAATGCGTACAGACAGGATCCTTCACTTTATACGCTGATGACACAACACACTACATCAAAGGAAGAACAGAAGACATTGCCGCTACAAGTAGAAATGAAGTAAAGAATTTGGAAAAATGGTGCGAAAAAAATGATCTCTTTATAAACAAACAGAAAACTGTATACATGCAATTCTCGACTAAGAATGTAATATTAGAATCTAGCCCCCTTATATTGTTGGAAGGTAGTAGTATTAAAGAACATAATGACGTGAAATTTTTAGGGCTCTTCTTAGACAATCAGCTGAACTGGGAAAACCATATCTCTAAAATATGTATAAAGGTGTCGTCAGGGTGCTACCTCATGAAACGAATTATGAATGTTTGTAATACAGCGACAGCAAAAATGATTTACTTTGCTTATGTACATGCTTATATTAGCTATGGAGTTGCACTTTGGGGTAACTCAACGCATAGTAAGAGATTATTTCAATTGCAAAAGCGAGCACTTAGAATTCTTGGTGGTGCAAGTAAAGACCCATGTGGGGACGTATTTTATAAGGACTCTTGCAAAACATTGTTCAGAGATTTTAACATTCTGACGCTGCCTTGTTTATACATTTTTACCACTATAATGTTTGTAATAGAAAATAATCACCTAGTCATTAATAACAACAAGGTCCATGACCATAACACTAGAATTTTAAACAATATTCACGTAGAAAGAAGGAAATTAAAACTTTCTGACAAATGTCCCATAAGGGCAGGCTCTATCCTATTTAACAAACTGCCAACTAGTATAAAAACTCAAAGAAATGTAAATTTTAAAAATATGTTAAAACAATACTTACTCAGAAAGTGTTTTTATAATGTGACAGAATATCTTAACGACACAGACGTATCCAATATCATGTAAAATGATCAATTCAGGACAAATAAAGATATTATTATTATTATTATTATTATTATTCTACTTTTCGTACATCTATCAAAATTTAAGCAAACATTTTTTATTTTGGTTATTGAAAAAAAGTAGCAATCCACTCTTTTTACTTGCTGAAATCGTAGTTTTGATAGCTTTTAAAATTCTTAAGTCTCTCTGACAGTTCTTTTTTCTACCGGTTGAATTTTTGACCAGATAAGGTATTCTCGTTGGGGTGTGTAATGTGCCAAAAGACTGGATTTTATTGTGGACTTCAGAAAGTACCAAACGACTGAAAGACTGAAGAAGGTGCACAGAACGTCCGGTAACTTCTTTCTGCCTAACGGTTTTTAGACTCATGTCTACTCTCTTAGAATATTTAATATAATAAACACATTTTTCTCAACATTTGCAATATTCTAGGGCAGAGTAGAGACATGGAAAGATATACCTTGAAGAAATGGTTGGAATTTCCCCAGCTGAGAATTATTTCTTTAAAGTGGTTGATCTTTTTTTCTTCTCTGTTTCTTTATACTCTTCCAAAATTCTGGAACCTTTTATTTGTTTTCCAGATAAATAGTTTACAAAGCTGAAATATTTTCCGTTGCATGCAATCGTAAAGTTTGCATCAAGCCACCTGGCATCTTGTGACCTCGGTTGTAACTTTTATGTAAAATACTCGAAGGGAAATTTGATGTGTGATCAGCATCAAGTAAAACCTGCCGTTCTACGTTCCAGGTTCAAGCACATACGGCTGGCTAACTATGAGTTGGGCTGCTTCGCTATAGGCAAGCCAGGCACAGCCGATGACATAGCTCAAAGGTACAATGTGGTTTTGGGAGACAAGGCCCAGGGTGAGCCAGCTCCCACTGCAGCACCCAAGACTTAAGCAGGAGCTCTCACAGAAGGTCAAACACGGATTGATCACTGGCAATTCGAGGTAGCGATCACGATAATCGCTAAAATAATTCTGCGTTCGAGGCAGAGGGCCCCTGATGAATTTCTATGAAATGTCGGCCACTCGTTAACTTTATGTACTTTTAGCGGCAATATCACATCCATATTGTGTTTTTCACTTTTGCAGACTGTATTTACTTTCTTGAAAAAATAGTTGCATAGCGCACAAGTTCATAACATGTGGACATTTTCTCGATGTATTTTGAGAGCGCAGAGGTCGTACAACTGTACGGAGGTAATTTCCCTCTTAGTTATGATAATATGAAGAAAGTTATGAGGCTAATGTGGAGAAGAGAACTCTCAACCTGTGCGCTTTCTCTAGCCAAGGCAATAACAGAGTTTTTTTAAAAGCTGAAATTGCTTCAGGAAGGTATTGCCGCAACAAGATTAGGGAAGACGTTATTGTTGTCTCTAAGGCTTCTTTGTATTGGAATTTAAAGATTTATTTTATAAACATATATTCAATAAATATAAACATAAATAAAAATGGAAGAAATAACTGCTTTTATAAGATATTTTTTGTACGATCTGCACAATGCTTCTTAATAAATAAAATAACGAATAAACCTAACATCTAAACATTGTTATTATGTTAGCGCAATAAGTTACAGGAATGTATTTGTTCAGTTCGATGCAGTCGGTGTGATTAGGTCTCGCACCACTCCTCGGGTTCGGCTTGTACCGATTCCTCCCGCCAACTAGACAATGCGGTTCACCGACGAGGCAGGAACCGCGAACCGGCCGCGACTGCCCCGTCGCGACACTTCTTGTTTCTCCGCGGCAGCGACCGGCAGGGGAACTGGCGTTGTTGTTGCGGCGTCATCGTCGTCATCGTCCTCCTCCTCCGTCTGGTTCTTGCCGCCGCCGAAGTTGAGGCCGAGGAGGTTGCTGAAGAACGCGATGCCCTCCTCGGCTGATTCGTTGACAGCTGCAATCAGGGCAGCCTCGCTGGCAACACCTGTCTCCGGTTTCGCGCTGCAAGGGCACATAGGAGTTAGCAACGACCTTGGACTTGATGCTTTTTGCTGCCCTCTCATGAATGTTTTAAACACCAAGAATGTTTTGATTCGAATTTGTCACGAGAAATAAGTACAGATATAAGTAGCAAAGTGATGAGTGCTGTTTACTAATTTAAAACGATTTGAAGGTAAGGGCTTTACTCCAATTAATCCTGCATTGTATATTGAGATGACGTTGGCAGCCCTGAAAAGAACCTCTTTTAGTCAAACGTGATTTAAACGATTCTTGCCGCCTGCTCTGCTCAAAGTAGTATAAACTTGTTTCAAGAGTTCAATAAACCAATCTCGTGAGACGAGATTAGCATGAAAGGGTGAGAAGTCTTCTTCAGGGTAGTAATTGCGTGCTTTTCTGAAAACTAAATCAATCATTCATGTAGACACAGTTATTGACCACAGTTGTAATATTTGTGAGATTTGCTTACCCAAACCCCACCCAGGCGATAAAAATCAAAGAAAGGGGGTTGAGGTTAGTTACCCAGGCACTGGCGGCGCTGGCGTGGCTAGCGTTGCATTTGCGACGATTGGAGGGTCGACTGTCATGCCCAATGGTCCCATGCGGAAGCAGCCGACCTGATACTGCGTCTGCGCCAGGCCCAGCAGTGTCGGCTCCAGCTGCAGACACCAGCGCAGACCGTCGCTCGTGGGCGCTAGATCACTGAACCGCGCGCACATCTGCGCCAGGTCCGTCAGGACGTCCATGCAGGTCGGCTCCGGGTTGGCGCCTGTGTGGGAGAAACAGGCGTCGGTAGGCGGGTCGACGTTGATGGGCTTTCAAGGGCAAGAACTTGCCCCGGAAACCCGCGAGGGGCGGAGGTGAGCGTTTATAATTGTGCCTAAGTTGTGACTATATCGCACTTGGATGAATAACATTTTGCAATTTCGATGGTTCGGCTAAACAAATGAGTTTGCTGGTGCAGTGTCTGCATGTTATTTCTTTTTATTTTAAGCTTTTTGTTCCAGAGAGCAGACAGGCTATCCAAATCTTCAGCTGTATAGAAGTTGTAGAAACATACTCAACATTTGAAACAAACTATCAATCAATAAATTGAACGTGTCATTAAAAATTAAAGGATGTCATTAAAGAAACAAGTAAGATTATCTTATTGTACATCTTATCTGCATGACCAAGCCATACAGATTGTTTGAAAAATTCATCGTTCTAGCCTAAGTCCCCTTTGGTGCCTATGAACTGTTTAAACTAGAAAACCCTAGCTAGTTTTTCGGCACTGAGAAATCAGAGAAAACGGCCGGCGCACACCCATCAGCTTTCAGCCTTACGTTCTGTTGCTAGCAGGCCATTTGCTCCATCGGTTCCACTTCTGCAAATACTGGCAATACAGCGCGAGACTCTACAAGTGGCGTATTTTGGTTTGAGAGGGAAAGGCTGGATTGTCTGTCTTCAAGATGATGGTTGGCATGCGTGACACCCTCAACGGTGACTTACCCTTGACCGTCTCGCTGTGCAGTTGGCTGTCACCGTAAGACACGTTCACCAGGATGCCCTCGGATGGTGAGATGTAGTTCATCCTGACGCATCCTGGAACATTATATAGAGTGTAGCTGACCACAGGACACTAACCCACAAAACCAGACCGCCATCTATAACAGTTTCCTACTTCTAATAATTGTTTATAAAAAAAAATCTCTATAGACTTTTTAATTGTTGTCCCAGACCGTGGTCTTTCATTAGAGATTGAAGAGGTATTGAGAAATATTACCGGGAAAATATCTCTTACAGTGGTCTACAATTTGTATCCATATCTAAATTGGTACACACCTCTATTTTCAAGCTTTTACAGTTTCCGGCAAAATAATTGATGTTGCGCATCCGATTACTCGCGGGTACACTTAAATTTGATTGACTCTTAAAATCCAATCTCATTGATCTAGATTCATCGGTTCCTGCCGCCGCGTCGGTGTCCGGCTTTTGTACCCTAGCGCAGCGACGAACGCGACCTTCCCATGTTCTTATTACGCTGCCGTCGGTACACATGCTACAAATCAAGAGCACACCGGTCGTAAAAGTGCGCCCGGGCGGCGGAGAGATTGCCGTGACGCACGCAGGCCTGCTTGTCGATGTCACATGCGTGTGCATGAAGTAGACCACGGCGGCAAAGTCTTCAGGGCACACACTTTCATTGACGTTGACCTTGTTCGCCGGACGACGGTCGCTCCGTGCCAGCGGTCACTGCCGAGGAGCCGCTTCTGTGGTGGGCGTTGAAGAGCTTTCGTTGACCCACGAGTGCAAGTGAACGTCGGGCTGACCTAGCGCAACCTGAGACGCCGCCATTCACGGTGCATGCATCGCCGTCGAGTATTGCCGTTCTAGCCGCTGAGTTCAGGTCACATGACATTCGCCTTTTATGGCTGCAGTCTTGGTCAGCATGCACATGGTTAGATCCCTTTCGAGGCGTTTCAACTTTCAGCGTTTTTCTTTGGTCACACTTCCGACTTGAACAGCGAAACCGCACATGCATTTCTGCGGGCTCTAAAGACGAACACTGAAATATTGCAGCGTCTTGGAGGCGACACAGGAAGGGCGTTGACTCACCTGGACCACCGAAGTCGATGAAGGTCATGTTGAAATCGACGCAGCAATTGCATCCGTTGCCTTCGCAGTTGCAGTTGCGCTTGGTGTCCGATGTCGGTGCATCCTCTCGGCGGTTGGCCTCACCGTTCTGCTCGGAGCCGCTCAGGCTGGAGCCCAGATCCCACGTGAACAGGTCTGAAACAAAGCCACATGACAGGTCTACACAGAGCCAGGTCTACACAGAGCCAGGTCTACACAGAGCCAGGTCTACACAGAGTCATGTCTACACAGAGTCAGGTCTACACAGAGTCAGGTCTACACAGAGCCAGGTCTACACAGAGCCAGGTCTACACAGAGCCAGGTCTACACAGAGCCAGGTCTACACAGAGCCAGGTCTACACAGAGTCAGGTCTACACAGAGCCAGGTCTACACAGAGCCAGGTCTACACAGAGGCAGGTCTACACAGAGCCAGGTCTACACAGAGCCAGGTCTACACAGAGGCAGGTCTACACAGAGCCAGGTCTACACAGAGCCAGGTATCCGATTAGGAAAGCTGATCGCAGCACTGCCCAAAATGCTTTCTTTTTGGTCAAATCATTCTCGAAACTAGAGCCTAAAACTTGATGCATAAGTAAAAAAAGCGTATTTTTTTTAGTTTTCTTGCGGAACGTGCAGCTTTGCTTGATTTCTGGAGAGTGGAATCCTGGAGGGAGAAATAGAGAACGTGAAATCTTGCCATTATTAAAAAACTCCATCTTAAGCGACTCCAGAATAGACGTAGAGGGCTGCTTAGACACACTGATATGTATTCGATTACCCAGGACATTGATTGGGCAGATGAAAGTTCCCCCATTATTGAACTGTTCGATTCTTACGGCAAACCAAGCCGACATCCATTAGGGTACCAAAACGAGCGAGCATCTTCGCACTAAACCACGTCTTCTGACGCACATTAATTCCCTGTCACGACGCCGACGCGTGACTTGCACCGACGTCGATGCATTCGCCGCACGTCCAAGTCGCGTGCGTCGCACCCAAGACGGCGTCCCCCCCCCGCACCCCCCTCCGTCCGCCACGTACCAAGGAATCCGGCGTTGACGGCAGACGCCATCAACGCGACGCCGACGACTACGGCGAGACGATTGCACACCAACATGTTGCAGCAGATCTAGATGCACTCTTGTCACTTCGACGCGCGGCGATGGACTGGCGCATGGCAGCGGCGTCGACGACGGCGTTGCCCGCCCCGGGAGTCGAACCAGGTCAGCAGGTTACCCAGTTCCCTGTGTTCGTGTTGGTGGAGCCGAGAAGAAATCCCTGGCCGTGCACACGGATGGTCCATGGCAGAGCGGGGGCGGCGACTGCCCCGCCTTTAGGGGGTCGACCTCCAAATCGCGCGTTAACTTTCTTTTCGTTTCTCTTGCCGGCTCGGGAAGCTCGCGTCACACGGATTCATGGGAAGAATTCATGGGAAGGATTCATGAGATGAACGTCAGAGGCGATGGTTTGTTATAGAGGTACGAACCATCTCGACCGGTGAATTCGGGCAAAAGGTGCTTGGGATAACATAATTCAGGAAGCACTTTATGCTCTCTCATTTCATTGACCCTTGCTTGTGACTGCAGCTCGATATCAAATAATGGACGACGACCTCAGAGTGAAGCTGCAATGTTTCGAAGCAACGGAATCTTTATGATCTTGCTCTGAGTGAAAAGACAATCAACTAATTGTCTGGGACGTGGGAAAGAAATGCAAGATAATACACAAGAGATTTTTCAGCTCTGAGCCGCAGTCACTTTACGTTAACCTTTCTGTAATCGATGTGGAACAAATATCGAGAGAAAGATTTAATGCCTCCTTTACAAAGCTTAGCATTTCCTTGTTCTCGAGCCGTCCCACGCACTCTTCGAGGCGTCCTGTTGAGCCCGGGCAGTGACGCTCGACGGCTTGGAGGACGTCTCGAACGCAGCTCTTGACATTGCCCGGCGCGGTCATGGTGACCCAGATGCGACTCTCGTTTGCTCGGCGCACTTCACCGCGCGGCTCCCTGTGAGCGTGCGCAGAGAGCCGCGACACTCGAAGAGCGGCTGGCTGCGCAGACAGTAGACACCGTGTGGCGGAACAGCCTAATGGAGCGGCCATCTTGGTTAAGTTGAAAAGACCTCCAAATTGTGTTTCAGTTTCAACGAAGTAAGTGTTTGACATGTCCAGCGTAGCACTAAATAAAAACAAAGCAAATGACTAACTGGTATTCGTGGCTAGAGACAGATAATTACAAATAGCGTCCACGCTTAATTTTACAAAACTTTCAGAAACAGAGCTCCCCCGGGTCGGTTTTACAAAAATTTGATTTTCAAAATCTACGGGGAAATATTTGTACCCGTGAGCAATCAGATTATGTTGACAATATTTCTTTAGTTGTCGTCTTAGCCTGACAGAGCTTCTCAATTCTGCTATCTTATGTTACCACGGGTATATCATAGCCTAGCATAGGAGGTTCAATGGTAGGTTCAACGTTTGGTAGCCATGGAGATGCTGAGATCGCCTGACAGAGCTTCTCAATTCTGCTATCTTATGTTACCACGGGTATATCATGGCCTAGCATAGGAGGTTCAATGGTAGATTCAACGTTTGGTAGCCATGGAGATGCTGAGATCGCCTGACAGAGCTTCTCAATTCTGCTATCTTATGTTACCACGGGTATATCATGGCCGAGCATCGGAGGTTCAATGGTAGATTCAACGTTTGGTAGCCATGGAGATGCTGAGATCGCCTGACAGAGCTTCTCAATTCTGCTATCTTATGTTACCACGGGTATATCATGGCCTAGCATAGGAGGTTCAATGTTAGATTCAACGTTTGGTAGCCATGGAGATGCTGAGATCGCCTGACAGAGCTTCTCAATTCTGCTATCTTATGTTACCACGGGTATATCATGGCCTAGCGTAGGAGGTTCAATGGTAGATTCAACGTTTGGTAGCCATGGAGATGCTGAGATCACCTGACAGAGCTTCTCAATTCTGCTATCTTATGTTACCACGGGTATATCACGGCCTAGCATAGGAGGTTCAATGGTAGATTCAACGTTTGGTAGCCATGGAGATGCTGAGATCGCCTGACAGAGCTTCTCAATTCTGCTATCTTATGTAACTGCACGTGTAACAATATTATCCCAACGTTTTAACAGGTGATTTCAACGCACGTCAAGAGTACAAAGACGGTGGTGACTCGGGAATGGTCGATATTTGTTGACTTCATTCACGCCTGCGTATAGTCAAGGTCCTGGCTTTATGGTTTGACAGTCAGTCCTGGGGCAAACATGGCGTCCACATTTGGAGTCGACCACTCTCGGCCCATTGCTCTCTAACGCCCATGTCAACGCGCCGAGAATCGCCACCGTTACCCGACGGCGTTACCAGGCGACGACAGGACGCCGTCAACGCGACTGCAGGGAGGACGACGCAGGTCACGAGCCGAACTCTTCGACCCTAGTTTAGCGGCGGCTAAGCTACAGTTATGTGCTCGCCGATATGGAGTAGCCGTCGAGCTGTATTTGTACTTCCTGTCCTTCCGTTACGTGTTCGCGAACGTGATCTGGATTGCAGGGGGCGCACGCGCGCTTGGCCGAGGTCGGCAGTCGGCCCAGGATTTTGGTGGTACTGGGTGGAGTGTTGTTGCGAAGACCTCGTTCGATTCCCACCGCGTACCCAGGCGAGGCTCACTGCGGTTTTGACTCACAAACCTCGATCCTTTGTCAGCGCTAAATTGCCGAGGATTGATTGCTATAGGTCAGGTCGCCGCGGAAAACCGTTCGGAGCTTCGCCTTTTCTTTGAGAAGTCAATATATACTGCAGTTTTTCTACCAACAACGACCAAGATGACGTCAAGTTGACAGCGACTAGAAGCTTCCAAGAAGCGACTCTCTAACTCTCTCTCTCTTCACCGTAATTCCATTTCATCCTGAACAGCAAAGTCTTCCTTCGATGGCTGACGCAATTTCCAATCGCGGCTACCAATTATAGCCGTCTAAAAAACAGAAACAAACTTAGAAATTGTCGCCTCATTCACTAGGATCCAGCGGGCTGTGTGATAACTAATCACTAAGAATGATTCGGAAGTCATCGCCCTAAGACCCCCCCCCCCCCCCCCTCCCTCCCTGCCCCAACACATTAGCAACGTGCTGGTCAATATTCGCTAACGGCCATTGTCTCGACTCGGCCGTTCAAAGCGCGGTCTGGCCCCAATCCCTGTTTGGTAACTCCACGGCACCACCGCGCCGTCCTGACGTGTGCCTCGCTCGACGGAGCGGCGGCGGCGGCGGCAGCGGCGGCGGCGGCGTTCAACTGACCGATATTCCGTGACCTGGAAGCGCTGAGCCGCCTTGCCTACTTGCTCGCCGTCGCTCGTCCGGCAGAACTATCGAAACTAGCGGACAAGAAAGAAGCACCTGCAACGACCCCAGAGCGCTTGGCATCGCACAGTCATACACCCGACGACACGGCGAGACCACCGAAAGAAACAGGTAAGACGTTTTTAGACCCATTGCTAATTGGTAAACAGACGATTGGCGATCGTGATGGAGCTGGTTGAACGGCTGACAACCACGAGCAAATCGCGGGCGACCCGTGACTCTAAACGTCGCTTCGCTGAGGGAGGCGATTTCCTGTGAGATGAGAGAGTTCGATGCACGATGAACGGAAACGCGGCGCGCCTAGCAGGGAGAAATAAGAGAGGGAGACGATCGATTTGCAGCATCCGAAATCTGGCCGAGTAATCTGGGTTATTGCATGGGCTGTGGGATCGTCGCTTTGATTCAGTTTCTCACCCGGACGGATGATTCGAGTGTAATTACACCGAGTGGCGTAGATCAACATTAAGCGGCTCGTTTAGTTTCACCCAGTTCCTTCTGCAAGGCGACTGACTCACGAGAGATATAGATTTCACCGTCTTGTCCGCGGCATGCAAAACACTGATCTTCAATTCCCAGCGATAATGTCACCGCGTTATTTTCACATCTGTCCGACGGAGAGAACAAGTCCAATTAGCTCAAGTCAAGCATAGCAATGACCATCCAGCAGGGTGGGTTAAATTAACTCGGGAGAGCCACGTCGGAGGCGCTAACGTCTTCTGAGCGAGGTGAAGAGCGCTAGAGCGGCCACCGCGTCTTGGATCCGATACAGGTTACCGACCCGAGGCGCAAGTGTGACGTCTGCCACTAGGTCATGGCCGCATAGTCTTCACGTACATCAAAAAGTGTTTAACGAAGTAAAAAAAAAAAAAAAAAAAACGAATCCTTAGATAGCCTGTTGCGATTAACGACAAGGCAATTTTAGGAATGACTTTGATCGTTGCGTCTGTGTCAGGAATTACAAAGGAACAACTTCTCTTTGGCATCTTTAATGTCGGCCATGAGCAGGGTGCAAACATTCAACTTAAGTAGTAGAATGAATTTACAGCCTAAGACAGTTACGCATTGCGCATCTTTGGTACGAGTCCTCCGAGCCATTGTCGTCTCTTTGAATTACCATGGGTCGGCAGCCTTCACAAGGTCCTTTGAGAACACCGCCGACGACAAGGTTGACTAGCAAGGCGACCTCCACCCTAACTCAACGACCACCCCGATTGTTCCAGAAGTCTAAGTTTACGTTGAGGAGAGCGCACGCCTGCCGCCAAGATGCGCATCTGGTTCCTGTTCGAGCTGTTGATCTTCTTCGTCCTCCTGGCGTTTGCTGCCTCGAGGGTGATCGGTGAGCCAAGAAGTAGCGCACACCGCTTACGTGGTCACGTGGTCCACGGGACAAAAGAAGCTGTAGATTGATGCTGTCAGGATGTCCGAAACTAAATATTGCCTTGGGGCACGATACCTTGTATCTAGTAGCCCAAATTGGGAGCACATTTTAGCAGAAGGTGTTTTTAAAAAGTGAACCAAATAAGAATAATAGAATATCGTCCTTTTGATCGATGCAAATAGAAGACAAACATAAAACATGATAAAAATAGGTTAAATTTAGTTGTTCTTTACTTAGGATTCAAAACCCAGTTGAAATAGTTTCTGTCAAAACTAGTGCTAAGGTTACATCAAGTAGACATGAGTCTAAAAACAATCATTCAAAACTCTATTTCGAAGAATTCAGCTGTCAAATGAAAATATTTTACAAGATATTTTCGCTTATGGCCGATTTGAAGTCGGTGCTATTTCTAGTATGATTGCTTTAGGAGGTGTCGGCCTTTACTTACTTTACATTAACGCTCATACGCTCATTAGCCAACTGTTACTTGTGTTAAGTCCCACAAAACTGTTGGTTACCGCCACAAAGTACTCAGCAACATATGTGAACAAACATGGTTCTAGGGTATACACTTTGTAACTGATTTGCAAATATGGATCATGCTAGCTTGCACATACGTGTACGAACCGAACCAAGAATATGCATTGTTCACGTTGTTACTCGTGGACTGCCTTTTTATTTGGTAGAAAACAGGTGCAGTTTTTGATGAGCTATCATTAGCTTAGTTGGCCCATTCTAAATTTAAACGCAGAGGAAAATGGCTTCTTGGACATCGCGAGCACTTTTCCTGTCCAGGCGAACTTTTTAAAGCCTCAGAATATTGTCGATTGATCTTGTGATTCAAAGGTTTCTTCTCTAAATCCCGTTCGTGAAACACTTTCCTGCCTCGCAAGCATATGCTAATTTACAGCAAATACAAACTTTTTTATTTGAACTAGATTGGGTATCAACTTATTCGCATTGCAAAAAACACCTCCCGTTACTCACCATACATCGGTTCTATTGTTCAAAGTCATGTGCTTAACGAATGTCTTATGCGTCGTTAAACAGAGTCCAACGATGTGACGCGCGTTGCGAGGAAGAGGAGCTCTACGCTGAAGAAGAAGACGCAAGCGCAGAAGCAAGCGAGTCCCCACTGCGTCTGTGCGGATCTGGTCTGCAACTGTTGCAGAGAATTCAACATCAGATTGGGTCCACTTAAAGGACCGGGTAAGAAGGAGATGGGTCAGTACACAACACCGCCAAACACTTCGATATCAACGCGACACCATCCACATTGTTTCACCAATTCATTATCTCATTAAATTAGACGTCAACTACACTGCAAGAAATCTCCCTCGGTGACGACTTTGTCCTTTGGTTCAGATTACAGGACCTTTCTCTAGTTTGTATTGAAATCACTTCTTAAATTGGAAACGATTCACGCTACGGCAAACCATCAAGACCTTACTGCGCATAGAAAAGTACCACAAACCAGTAACCAGACCCACAACGGCATCACTTTATATATTTTCAATTATCAATTTTCGCTCAATTATTTGAGTGCGTGTTCAAAGATAATTTAAATAATAAGTTAATGCATTCTCTGTGGTCTCTATGCTTGCGGCAAAATAATCTGTCATACAATTATCATGCAATGCCATCAAATGATATCAATGCCAACAAATTAATTAAGTAACAAACAACGTTAAAATTTTAAGTATTGCATTCCTGAATTATACGTCTTTCCACGCTGTTCCTTGTGGTCGGCAGACTCCTTGTGTAGAGGCATCATAACCACGACGCCGACGTCTACTAGGAGCGCTTTTTAACGTTGTTCTTGGTTGCAGGCTGCGCCAGTCTTTCGTACCTGAAGGGCAACAACATGATGATTGCCATGAGCTTCGGAGACCGCGTTCTGGCCAACACCACTGTTTCCGGTAGGTCTTTGGTTGCCACGACAAGACCCAGGGAGGGTGGGGGGGGGGGGGGAGGGCGACTGTCGAGCTGGACTATCGCAATGGGATCTGTTCAGGCTAGCTTCTACTAGATTTGTCCAGTGCGCAGAAGAAGAGTTTTAGAGCCTTGCATGAACATGGATATGCCAATCTCTTTAGGTTTTAAGAGGGAAGATTTGGTTGTATACCTATCAAAGATATTGAACAAGGTAGCCAAGAAATATAACACACGTGTTTACCCAATTTACAATTAACCTATAAGAACCTCTGGTGAAATGGATAAATGACCTTGGTTCGGGTTAAAGTTGCAAGACAGCTGTGCAGACAGCAGACCATCTACACCGCTTGTTGCAATATTTTAACCTCGTACGCAGCCTTGCCAAGTGTCGACAAACCATCAAACACTTTGAGTCATGTTCCTGTTTGCTTGGTAGAGAGCTTCAACCCCTTTGCCTCGCTGTCCCAAGCCATGCAAACGCCCTCACACTAACGCCCTTGGTTTCCTACCAGGCAAGAAACCGAAGCCCGTTTGCATGCCGCTGCCGGGAGGAGTGTCTCGATTCTGCGGTCGTATCTACGACATCTCTCGCAAGGGTCAGGATTTCAAGGCTTGCCTGGGCCTCGAGCTGCGGTCCGTCGGCGACCTGGAGGCGGCGCTGCGCGTCTCCTGCTTCAGATTCAGTCCCCAGGGAGTGTCCCTAGAGCCCGCCACGCCGCTGCCCAACTCGGACGACGACGACGACGATGACGACGATGACGACGATGACGACGACGACGACGCGTACGATGACGACGACGATGATGACGACTACGAAGACGACGACGACGAGGATGACGAGTCCAACGACGTATCGCCAGACTACACAGGTTTCAGCGCCGTGCTCGGCGAGCTGGGCGGCTTCTTCGGAGGCACGCCGTCGACGTCGAACAAGAAGAAGGCGAAGCCCGTCGTGCAAAACGACTACGTAGACACGACCACGAGCCGGCCAATCAAGAACACGTACACCGAGTCCAGTCCGCCGAAGAGGAAGCCAGCGAAGAAGGCGACGACGACGACGACGACGGTGAAGCCCATCACAACGCCAGTCGCCGTGCAGGAGCCCGTCAAAGCCGTCACTGAAGTCGCCGATGACGTCACCGAGCCTGTTACTTCGACCTCGTTCACCGTCAACGTGGTTGAGAATGAGGATGAGGATGACGACGACGAAGTCAAGGACACGCCGACCGAGCTGACCACCGAGGAGGAGAAGGAAGAGGCGACGACGCTGGCGGGGACCACGGAGGCGGCGAACGACGACGACGACGAGCGCTACGAGCTGATCAGCTCGACCAATGATCTGATCGCTGCTCCGGTCACCGTCGACGACAAGCCGGAGGTCGAGGAGGACGACGGCGTTGAGGACGTAATCAGCGAGATCGAGGACGAGATCGACACGCTGGACGAGGACGACGACGATGAGAAGCAGCAGGACGACCAGGAAGTGGAGGATGAAGTCGAATCAGACGATGCCGAAGATGACTCGTCAGTGTTCGAGACAGAGGTCGTCACGGCGAGGACAGAGCCGTTGAAGAAGAAGAAGGCAGCCAAAGGACAGGATGATGACGACGACGACGACGATGAAGGTGGCGTCGAGGACTTGCTGGACCTAGGGCTCGATGACGACGATGACGACGACGATGACGACGACGATGATGATGAGGATGAGGGCAGGGAGATGGTTGATGCGCCGAAGTTCTCGCGGAGTAGCCGAACGCATCGACGCATGAGGTTTTAGAGTTGGTCATGTCTGTATCGACTCCTCGAGCGAAGAAGCCGCTTTACCAAACGATATTGCAGCAGAAGATGCTGCTGCTGAACGAGCTTAATCTTTAGTATTTATTTGTATTTATTTTAAATGTAATTATTTATCTGTAACGAAAAACTGCAGTGTGCAATACAATTTACAGCCTCATGTTCACTAGTTTATTTTCAAAACCCTGTCTCTGTCACCTGTTACCCACACCAGAGGCCAGTGCGTGCAAGTCTTGCAACTTGGCTCTCAACCTAAGCTGGGATCTCAACCTGTCAACCATTTTATATTACTCGGCCTTCGCGATCGCTTTTCATCGCGATGAAGGATGAGCGACAAAGAGGCCGAGGGACAAGGTGTAAAAACTGCCACAAATCCTAAAAAAAAATCTCCTGGAAAATGTAAATAACTCTACAATAGAAAAACTCGAGACTCTGTAATGTTAAGGCGTAAAACATCTCAACACGGTACATTTATTTGCTAAATTATATCAAGTTTTGTTGCGTTTTTGCACAAATTTTGCACAAAATTCAAAATGTTTTGTCAAAATTAAATTGAAAAAAAACTAGCAGACTAACTTATTTAAAACACGTGGCAGAACTAATTTCAAAGATTTTCAACAAACAAACAAACAAACACAAAAGTCAAATTTAGTCTCCGCGTTGCTCGCTACTCTCATCCAAAATGTGTGCCACGGTCAGAGTCCAGAAGATCCTCTGAAGCAGGTGACCTTGAGGTCCGAACACACCGCAGCACCGAGATGAACACATCTTCCTCCCCCTACAACGCACGTGCGTGTCACGCGGGGTCACGCACGTCGTGGGATCGGGCACGCACCACGCACGCACGCACGCAACGGTTTCCCTGCAACGGGACCTGTATCGCGCCGTGCGAGATGCGCCGGGCATGTGTCGGTTAGTGGGTTAGTTTGTCGCGAGCATCGCTGTCAGTCGGGCCGCTCTGCTACCCACTCACTGGACATGACCGCCCTGCGCGTCGTGGTGATCGTGCTGCTGGGGGTGCTAGTTGCCGTCCACGCCAAGAAGAAAGGTAAATGGGGCAGACGAAGGATATCTGTCTCGCTGTAGCTGTTGGTAGGTACGTAGATGGTCGAGTCACGGGTTGACAGATTCAAACACCGGGCTGCAAATCCTTCGTGAAGGTACTTGGCAGGTCTGCAAGAGGATATGAAGAGCCAGCGACGGTGAACAGGGTGTAGTTTGAGATGCTGAGCAGCCCCAATGGTAAGATGCTGGTAACCGGCGAGTTCTGGTTGTCGTTTTCCCCTACTCCCCCACTCTTCACACAATTTGAAATAGTTCAATTACAGATGAGTTCTGTGGATGGGTTCAAAGGTAGTGAACTCATCTGCTATGCGGAAGCTAAATTCATGTTTTTAGGAATCAGAAAAATATTAATCCTTTCCTTATAGATTTACATATTTGCGAATAGCCTGAGGATGTTACGCTGTGATTAATAATCTAGTCTTAGTTTTTCTTGTCATAAAAATGACCGATCCTAGCCCACTTCCCAAGCGGTTAGCTTTACAAACTAAAGAGGACACGCTAATTATTGGTCCATGGCTTCTAGGAATTTTGAAGCGAAACCGCGAGCCATAGGCTTGTGACGTACGCACCGCGAATTTTCAGTGAGGCCTAGGTGATTTCAACGCGCGACAGAGTCTAGTGGCTGCTGGAGAATGAGCGGTGGCCGATATTTATTGTGATAACATGCGTAGAGCATATTATCATGATTCATGGGGGTTTGTTTTGTACATTGTTGCACCCTCTATGGCTTGACAGTCAGTCTTGGGGCAAACATGGCGTCCACGCTTGGAGTCGGCCACTCTCTGGCTATCAAGGCTTCATGGCTTGACAGTCAGTCTTGGGGCAAACATGGCGTCCACGCTTGGAGTCGGCCACTCTCTGGCTATCAAGGCTTCATGGCTTGACAGTCAGTCTTGGGGCAAACATGACGTCCACGCTTGGAGTCGGCCACTCTCTGGCTATCAAGGCTTTATGGCTTGACAGTCAGTCTTGGGGCAAACATGGAGTCCACGCTTGGAGTCGGCCACTCTCTGGCTATCAAGGCTTCATGGCTTGACAGTCAGTCTTGGGGCAAACATGGCGTCCACGCTTGGAGTCGGCCTCTCTCTGGCTATCAAGGCTTCATGGCTTGACAGTCAGTCTTGGGGCAAACATGGCGTCCACGCTTGGAGTCGGCCACTCTCTGGCTATCAAGGCTTCATGGCTTGACAGTCAGTCTTGGAGCAAACATGGCGTCCACGCTTGGAGTCGGCCACTCTCTGGCCATCAAGACTCCATTGCAGACGGCCACTTTCTGTTTGCGTAATCTAATTCAACTTTCGTGCACAGAAACCCCTGCGACCCCGGCGCAGGTCGCTGCACAGGTGCTGGACGTGACTGCTGCGCCCTTGGCTGAGACGAGCACGAAGAAGCCACGCAGGCGCGCTTGCACCTGCCTGGACGGGCAGTGTTCCTGCTGCTCCGGGAGCCTCTTCGGCGTCTTTCAGCAGCGAGGTTCGTTGACTTGGAGACCCGCTGCCTTTGGTTCGCCAATATCACACCCCATTTTGTACAACGAAATGGATGTCGGGAAGGATGTAACGTTCCCGCCACTTTGTGCAGTTAGTAACCTATCCCTCCACCGGGGCAGGTAGGTAGATAGACGATCGGAGAAGAGTCAGTTGACTTCGGTTCTCCTAAGATATCACCGGTTCGCCGGAACTACACTTTAATAAATCATTGTTTCCAATCCTAATTCTTGGCTTCGTTTTTACTTTGATCAGCGAAACCTTACAAGGAATAACAGCCAAATATTACTCAGCAGGAGGCATTTTCTGTTGCAAGGGCAGATTGAAATACCGTTACTAATTTATAAATCAATCTCAACTCATTGCACGAACCAAAATTCCCAAATTGATTTAAAAAATCGGCGACTTTTTCTTGAGAATAAGTTTAAGTCGCATGAGATTCAAAAGCAAACCAGTTGATTTCTGATAGAGGTAGGATCAATAAATGAGCGTTTCTTTACTGACGACGGTTAGTTTAGCAGTGATTTCCTATCTTACCGTGACACGGCTGACCGCGTTGGTGTTGATTTGCAGGCTGCATGAATGTCACCTATGATCCTGACGAGTTCTCGTTCGACATCAAGATGACGCTCAACAACAGGGTCATGTACCAGAACGTGGTGTCAGGTGAGTGGGTGGGGCGTCCTGCATGCGAGGTGTCCGCACAGAGGCGAGCTGGCCGCCGCCCAAGACTTGGTGTTGCTCATTGCTTTGCATTTCATAGGGTTTGCATGAAATGCTAGAAGCTCAAGTCATCTGCAGAGAATACTTTAACAAAATGCAGATTTATTTGTGTTGTTGAACGGAATTCTTGAAGAATTTCCTTTCTTCTAGTCTTGAATTGCCAAGACGCCATTTGTAAAGTATTTTCATGATAAAAAGGAAACACGACCATGAGCACGGCTTGATTGATCATTCTTACTGATGTTACTATCTTTTAATCCTCAAAATATTATCAGCATTTATGTATAAGAAAATTCAGACATACGAACATTTAACAGCACTGAGTTTAACTTACATAATGACGATTGTCTTAACTCCCACTTTATCTAGAAGTTGAGAAAGTTCTAGTATTGGATCTAAGTAGGTACTAGGTACCGTACCTCAGCAAACACGTGACTAACGTCGCCCTCCATGTGCACCTCTAGGCAAGCATCCACGGCCCGTGTGCATCCCGATGCCACGATTCCCCGCCGCCAAGTTCTGCGTGCGCTTCTCCAACGTGTATTTCCCTGGACGCAACGTGCACGCATGCGTCGCACTAGAGGGACGCTGGGGCACGAGCACCCTGGCCAAGGTTTCCTTCGACTGCTTCCGCATGGGCGTCGACGGGGTGGCTGTCATCAAGCCAGAAGATGGAGGTGGGCTGCCGTCACCTCCAGGTCAAGAGGTCGTGGATGAGGAGGAGGAAGAGGAAGAAGATGAGGACGGTGATGACGGCGACGAGGAAGGCGACGAAGACGCGGACGAAGAGGAAGTTGTTGACGGAGTAATCGAGAGCATCGCCGATGAAGTGATCGAGGAAGAGGATGACGATGACGAGGATGACGATGACGGGGGGTCAAACTTGCCTGTAAATGCGGTGCCGGCTCCGCCTCCGGTGGTCGTCAGCTCGACGGCGCTACCGCCGGCTAAGAAACCGTCTAAGGGGAAACCGACACCGGCGTCAACTGCAAGACCGGGGAAGCCAGCGACAACGGCAACCTCCACCAAGAAGCCGCGAACCACGACAACGACGGTGAAACCCGTCAAAAAAACGCGTACGACCACGACGAAGCCGACTGACGCGGAGTACGTTCTTGTTGGCAACGTCATCGGTCATCACGCCGCTTAAACGCCTCCATAATGCATGCGTTTCCTTATTTATCTATATTTATTTACTTATTTATACTCTTACTATTACTAAGTATGTCAGGTAGATCACGGGGCGTCATTGTAACACATGTGTATCACAGCGTTGCTAGTTTTTTAGAAATTCATGTTCCGATTTTGTATGGAAGCTTCGATTAAAATATACACGTCGTGGACATTGGCACGACTTTCTCGCTGGCCGGCGCGGCGTTTAGCAGGACCGGTCTGGTGGGTCGGGCGCTTTCTGGCTGCCTCCCTCCCCCCGTAGGTCGCGTCGGGGCCAGCAGTCCACGCCGAACTCGGCTACTGCGATGACACGACGCTCTGAAGTCTACACGCTGCTGCTGGTGCTGCTGGTGCTGGTGGGGGCGGCGACGGCGGCCACATTCACGTCGGTTTGTACAGCGCATTTTATAGAGGGTCGAGGGGATGACATTGTGCAGAAAGGGTAAATGTCAGAAGTGGCTTTTCTTCTCGACAGCATGGCTTGGTGGTCAACTTCCTTACTATGTCATATTAGGCAATGGCCTAGCTTGGCACGTAGCTTTATGAGGGCCACGAGGGCAAGCAGATGTCAAATATGTTGGTTTTTAGACCCATGTCTACTTGATTGATTACTTGTTAATCAAAAACATCCGTAAGTAAGTGATAAGTCGCTAAATAAAGTCGAGTTTTTCAAATATAGTGAACCGGAAATCTACGAACCAATGTACAGGGTCCCAGGTCATTTCCTAATTCCTAAACTGAGTTTATCGTGACATTTATGTTAAGTTCTAAGTCAACAGCCACGAAGAGCACACTTTGTGTTTGCAAAATGCGTGCTATCTCGATGGTGTATTTATGGACACGCTGGAAGGATTGAGGCGAGCCGTGCAACCCTTGTGTTCCTCAGGACGAGCACGAACGCAGCCTGGTGCGAGGCGATGCGCCGGTCATCGACTTCTATACCCTGGCGCGGGGTACACCGTTGATGCTGCTTGGCACACGTGCTCGCCCCAGTCTCAACACGACCTCGACGTCGCGACGCCCGCTCATTCCGTGCAGCTGTCGAGGCATGACCTGTGGATGCTGCGCTGGGATGCGGATAGTGACGCTCAAATTCGATCGCAGAGGCAAGAGACAGGGCATTTTAGTTGGTAGGGACAGGGCACTTTAGTTGTTAGGGACAGGGCGCTTCCTGTCAGGGACAGCGCAGGGCATGGCATGGATAGGAAAGGGCACTCCAGGGATACAACAGGGGAACCGGATGCTGCCTTCAACGGGTCTGCGAATGCAGGAACTGGCGTCACCATTTATAAACTATTCCCTTAAGACTAGAATTGCTTTACGTCCTATTCGATGAGGACTATCCCTCCATTCTTGTCATAATATATATAGCGCCGTTTTTTTAATGGTGTTTTGATAGATTAGAAATCCGCGAAGAAAAAATGATGCCATCGGTTGTGGTTTAAACTTTAAAGTAGCAATACAGCTGTCATTAAAGACTGATTACCTTGGTTAAGTGTTGAAGTATTTTTAATGTTTGCGCCAGGGAATTTAGCAGCCGATTATCTTAAACTGTACGGTTAAAATCATGATCTAGGTATCGCCTGAGGTCCTGGTCATCAATAGCAACATCTTATAGACGACCCACGACTTCTGTGACTCACTACGAAGGGTAGGACCCAACGAAGCCAAGACGAATCTCGCAGTCCGCCAACCTGGACACTGAATTCTAAGAACTGGGCATTGTCTCCAACTCTAACAGCCACTTACAACTAAGCCGACGACTGTAAAAACTACTCTCATTGTCTCCTCGCGGCTTTATCTCAATAATTCGGTGCGCCACTTCTCGGGCGCCGGTGCGCGAGCGGAAATGCAAATGTGCAAATTGGTGCCAAATTTCCGCGCTGCATTTGAGTCGAAGCTGGAACAAGGTGCCCTCGTTGTTGCCGACAATCAACGTCGCAGATCACGGTCATCAATTTGCCGCCCACTGGGTCTCACAGGGGACTTTCTCGCTTGCCAGCACACCCTGGCACATTATGGGTTAGGGGAAGAAGCTGGGAATATCACAATACGAGGACTTGCTCAAAAAAACAAAACAGGCACACAACACAGCGCTGAGATGAATTTTATACCCATCAATAAATGAATGCAATCCGTGACAAGCAATACACGAATATGAAAGTGGTTACGATTGTAAAACGAGGCTGTCTACGTACTTCATTATTTCGAATAATCTCTTAACCTCGTTAACGAGTAAAATCAGAAAAATATCGATGTCAAGTCGTGGATGATGTTTGATGAGGATCTAAGGAAGGGTCCATCGCTCTTTATGTTGAAAGTGTGACTTGCAAGGCATACAATCCATGTTTCACTCGCAGAGATAACATTTTCAAAGCTGCAATGGTAGTTTTGAAACTCGGCTTGTGAATAGACAATCGAAGGCAAAAGCTGGGGAACCACGCAGACCTGTATTGGATTATTTTGGTGCCGTTCTGCGTGCGATAACCTGTCGCACATTGTTGGTGTCCTATATTTACAGCACCTGGCCGTGATAGACATTCTACAGACCTAACAGCGTGTATCTGTCTGCTTTACAGCGTGCATGAACATCACTTACGACCCGTACGAGTTCGCCATCTCCACCAACATGCTGATGAACGACAAGTCTGTCTACATGAACCGCGTGTCTGGTGAGAAAAATTGTCACTACCCAGCCTTCAACCACCAACCCTCTACTCTCCAACCATCTTACAACCCACAACAACTTGTGGCCAGCATTGAGGGCGCTCTTTAAAAAGAGCACCAAGACAAAGGACCTCTTACCCATCGCTAACATATAAGTGATCATAACGATGCAAAAAAAACACTTCTGCTAAGAATCGCTCTTAGCAATATCAAAATTCAGCAAATGATTGCCTGTTGCGGTGGGACTGTGGCGATTGTTTTTGGAGGCCAAATAAAATAACTCTGCAACCCATTGTAAACCATCACTAGCAGAGATCAATGTACCTTGCTGACGCTACCACCTCGAGCAATCGAACCATTCACCACCGACATTGACCTCAGCCTTCCCTCCTATAAACTCATCATGCTTGCAGCCAAGAACCCGAAGCCGCTGTGCGTGCCGCTGCCCATCCCGTTCGTGCGTCTGCGTTTTGACATGTGCGTCAAGTTTTTCGACGTGTACATGCCTGGACGCAACCTGCACTTGTGCATGGACTTCGAGGCTCGTGTGCAGCGACGCCCTATCTCAACGTTGCACTTCAACTGTATCCGTCTGGGCGTCGACGGGCTTGCCCTGGTGCGTCCCGAGGATGGCAGCGGCCTCCAAGAGGAGTCTGGAGGCAACGGAGAGGTGGTAAGCAAAGGGGAGATGGTTGGAGGCCGTTTCCACGCATCCTTTGGGGACATTTCATCTTGCCGACAAAAACTATTTCAACTGGGTTTTGAACGCTAAGTGAAGAACAACTAAATTTCCCAACGTTTCGTAACTTGTACCTGTTACTTCTTCAAGGGTAAGAGCAGTCCTTAAAGAAGAAGCAATCGGTACAAGTTACGAAACGTTGGGAAATTTAGTTGTTCTTTACTTAGCATTCAAAACCCAGTTTAAATAGTTTTTGTTAAAACTAGTGCTAAGGCTAGATAAAGTAGATATGAGTCTAAAAACAAGAATTTCATCTTGCTGATTGAGAAAACCCTTCTGGTGGAAAATACAGGTGAACGAAGCCAAAAACGCTTAGACGGAGTTTTGATAAGTATTTGTAGACCTTTGTTTATTGGGACGTCGTCAAACTTTCTACTTTAGGTCCTCTTCGCGTGAAACACCCTCTAGCAATTGTCATCATAAACCACCTCAGGCTCAATTGTCTAAAACAAAATCCTAAATGTGATGGTATATTTTACATTGTATATATATATATATATATTCGTACTTAAAATTTTCAAAATAACCTTCCTGTGAGCACTAAAGTTAAGCATGGTAGCGTCTCGGCTGAGACAGTAGAAGGGTGACCACCACGCGTCAATAAGTCATTGGTGGGTCTTCTAACAAGCTGACTTTATGTACCGTGTCTTGCAGGACGAAGGCGATACCATCATCGACGAGGAGGGCGACGACGAGGACGTCGTCATCGAGCCGGCAGTGGATGAGTTCGGGCCGGCAGTGGATGAGTTCGGGCCGGTGGCACCTGCCGAGGGCTTGGAGGACTACGACGCCATCACGGAAGACAGGAACAAGACGGCGCCGCTCCGACCACCGCCAGGGTCGGTCTTGCCGTGGAACACTATCAAGAACGACATCGCCAGTCTGCACGGCTACAAGAAACCCAGTGGGCCAATCAGGAAGCGGCATCGCAGGGACTCCGTTGGAGGCTAGTGTGTATGTGACAGTGATACGGACATTCGTAGAACACTCGAGTGCAGTTGGAGGGTCCAAGACTGACCACGATATATGGAGATATTTTCAAAGTCGTTTTCAACAGGAACAGCCTTTTGTTTATTTAATGCAGTTCATGTAAATATCTGTATATTTATTTATGTTTGTAAATTGTACTTTTCTTTATAAATGTTACAACAGCACGGAGTTCTATTTGTCCACCGTTATAAAGCCAAACAGCTGCAGACCAAAATCCCCAAATGAATTTCGCAATTGGGATTGCTTATGAACCCCGAAAAGCGTCCAGAAATTGAAACGTATATTTCATGTACGTTCAATCTTCGGCCAGCTATGCCCTTTATGCGGTCAAGGACAAAACTAACCGCCTTGCAGCTGAGATCTGCCAACCTGGTAATCGCAAGCGATTTCACCGGCCGTGCATGCAAGTGCAATTCATGCATCACGATACGCAGTCAAGTGCATCGTGGTACTCGCAACCTTCCGCGTTTCACGCTGCACTTGTTCCTGCAATCCATGGAACGCAATAAAAGTACATTCAACAATGTCGCATCGGCTCATTGTTGTACCTAGAAAAGCGCACCAACCATGCGGGCGCCCAATGCCAATCCTAATTGCGATCGGTGTATAGATCCGTTGCCACAAGCCGCATGATTGATTGTGCTCGTTGAAAAAAATAAGTGGATCAGCGGAGAGGATCGACAATAATGTAAATGATGTGTTTGAAATTAAAGCAATTACTTGCAGTGCGTGCTCTACAGCCCTGTAATTGTCACACACACACACACTCACACAAGCTCAACACAAATATAGGTGCCCAGGTTGCGAGGAATAACTGTTTCCGATGAGCTTTAATAGGCCCATTAACATACAGCCCACGTTCATCGCCTCCTCCCTCCCCCCCCGAAGCAGGACACGTTGAGACTATAAGCCATCTCTTCGACACTTGGCAACCAGATCCAGGATCAGACCCGTCGCAGTTCGCCTCCTCGCCAACGTCGTCCTCGCCAACGTCGTTCTCACCAACGCAGTCCTTGTGCTCGCTATGCAGTGCCTTGCCGTGATCCTGGTTTCGCTCTACGCGTTGACCGGCGCCAAGACCGTGTCGATGCTCAGCGTCGGCGTCGCGTCAGCGCCTTCGTTCAGCGTCGCGATGCACGACGACGCCGTATTGAGGCGGGAGTTGCAGCACCAGTTCACGACGCGCTCGCTGCCATGTTCGTGTGCGGGACTTACCTGCTCGTGCTGCGCGGAGATCAACATCAACCAGCTCAACTTTAAACAGCAGGGTAAGTCCATCAGATGTACCGAGAACATAATGTTACAAAACTGGTTGATTTTCGCTAAAATATTCTGTGCATCACGTCCACTAATACTGTCGCTGTTTTATATTTCTTTCACATGAAAAGCCAGCAGTAGTTCTGCGAAAAGTTCATCTCAAACATCACGAAGGGCTTCACAAGATTTGGATTTTTATCAAACTAGCAATAATTCATTAATTGAAATAAATTTTAAAGGTTTACCTTTGATTGGCACCGAATGTTTTTTGGACGAATCAGTTGTCGGATTGGCAAGTGATAAGATTATCCCCAAATAATGACGAGTACTCAAATGGAAAATGCGAGTAATATGATCGGGCACGGGCAAGATTTCTGCGAGTTTTGTGTGAAAACTTTCGGAAATCTTGAGCTCATGGCAAAGACATTGACAATTTCAACATAAACGGCAATCCTCCGTTCACCCTCGCTAGCATTCGCTCTCTCTGCACACTCTCGTACTACCTTGTGTTGCTGCCATACTAGGAGTGGATTACCCATAAACATGACATGCCATGACATGTGGCAATACCATCGGCATCGCGAAAAATGTTCAAAGTCCAACTGGTCATCCCCTATCAAAGTACACCCGTCGGTGCTTCAATAACCAACGCCAAATTTTCCGAACTCGCAAACAATGTCTTCCACCTTCCAGTTAAAGCCTGGCTCAGTCCTTGTGCAGACACGCGGAGGAAGCCATGCCGCATTGCACTGCATTCATTTCACTAATGGTCGCCAAAAAAAAATAATAATAAAAATAAAAAAACTGGCCGTTGAAAGCTTGCACCGACCTATACTTGCTTGTACCAGATCCATTAATCGAGGAAAACGAATACCGCGCGGAAGCGTCAGAACTGCCTCTCTCTATACTTTCCCTGGCGCCGTGAATGGAATTCTGTCATTCCTACTTTGGATTTGAAAGAGAACGACGCCAACAACGGAGTTAATTGACGCTTTGTTTTGGTTCCAGGCTGCGTCAACTTCACGTACGACGTCTCCAGTCTGGCCGTCGCCATGAACGTGCTAGCCAACAACCGCACGCTCTACGAGACGAAGATATCGGGTAAGCTCCTTCACCAGGATTTTATTGCTTAAGGTAGCAGAGTACTGACAAATATGAACCCTCCAATGTCAGGGCCGAATCCCATTTTGCCACATTTTTTTAATGGGAGTCTAATGATGGGCGGGGATGTTTTCACACCACTACCGAAAAAATATTGGGGTTTGGCGGCGTGCCTTTCAAGACATATTAGAGTCAAGGTAATATTTTAAAGCAAATCTTCGCATTTCATGGAAACATGTGAAACTCTTTGAAACTTTCCTAGGCCCCTAAAATGGTTTCCAGAATTTGAGGCAACTGCTTTGGCTGTTCGCTTGAGCCACTGCGCAGTTGCCAAGTTATAGCCAAGCTATTTAAGCTCAAGCCAAGTTAATTAAATCTGTAGAATCCTATTCTTACGAGGCCCTGTAAATAACTGTGAATCAATCTGGCAATCGGTTGCATGCTTTGACCGAAGATGTTGTCACTTGATTCCATTTTCAATTTTGATAGTAATGTTTGTAGTAGTTACTAGTGTTTGATAGTAGTAATGCCAGCATAGGACAGACTGCCTACTAGTACTAACCACCGGTATACTTGTACCTAAGTTAAAAATTATAATTAAATACTAATGATTGACTGGAGGGGCGTGTGAGTGTTGGGATTTAGCACAAGTCTGGTACAAGATTCCTCACCGGTGTGAGACAAACACGTGAATCTGATTTGTGTCATGACATTCAGGAAAGCAACAAGTCGGTGGCAATTTACCGCCCTGGATCTTCTTACGGTCCATGGTCTGCATATTATGTGTGATGTTTAACGACGCACTGTTTTGATATCTGGCCATGCGGCACTGGTCTAATGGCGTCGGTGAATGAGTGGATGATGATGAGGATAATGATGAACCTAACCTAGCCTAGAAGGGAGGAAGGGAAACCCGGTGCCGGCACGTAGCCTTCTCCTGTCGAAGAGCACCAAGGGGACCACTGACTTAACGTCCCCTCCGAAGGATGGTACAACACGAACAACCAGGGCATCGAACCGAAATTAATATCGGATCGGGTTCAGTTTCAGGTTCGGTAAATGTGAAATTTCGGTTCGGGTTTGGGTTCGGGTTTTTTTAAGTTTGCTTATTCCGGTTCGGGTTCGGGTTCGGGTTCGGTACGTTTTCAGGTTCGGGTTCGGGTTCGTTCGGGTTCGGGTTCAGGTTCAGGTTTTTTTCCCTTCGGCTTGGGATCGGATTCCAAAGGGGTACGCAAATTTTGTTTATTGTATTTTTTCAACAATAAAGTGATAGGAATTTAAATGTTTGCAATAATGTACTGGATGAAAATGGTACATTTGGATCGATGTTAAATTTTGATTAGGTGGTATAAAAATATCAACTAAGTTATGGCATAATATTATAGTTTTAAGTGGTTATAATACTAATAACTAATATGTCCTACGAAATAGGTTTGAAATAGATACGAACTGCAGACTGTAAACTGGGTCTCGACAGTCGATACAATGTACTCATAAATACATTTGCAAATGTACCTTCATAATCACGTTACAGCCGTCTATTCTGCAACTTGATTCCTTTTTGACGTAGCTTTAACTAAAATATTTTCTGATTTTGCTTTCTTGTTTGCGCCCCATGATTTAAAGGTGTACATAAAACACAAGAGCGTAATACGGCCACCTCCTATGACAAATGAAAAAAGACTGACACTGACCGAACAAGCCAAAGCAAGCAACAAATTTGGTTGTAAGTTGGTAAAGTGCAAACTTGCTACTTCTTAAAATAGAAGATAATCCCTTCCCAGTTCCCTACATTTTGTCCGTTTCCCTTGAAATGGTATGAAAGTGGTTAATTTGTAACAAAATAAGCGGGTAAGCCTTAAATTAAAAACGATGCATAACTAGAAACAATTCACTTGATCCCCAACCCAGTTTGTCTTTGTTTTTGTACCATACTGTCGCATTGCTTCGTCGGCGCTGCCCGACAAAGGGTAGCGGCGCGATATGAAAGCGAGTTGTTGGTAGGACCACTGTTGATATTCAAGAGAATCTCCGAGTTCGCTGATAGCCACGCTAACTTTACAGGTTACAGCTCTCGCAGGCTGAGTATTCTGTAGAAATTTCAAAAGATTTCTCAGTCACCGATGTAAACCGTATAAAATATGTATTTTTCTTGAGCCCGACTGCGCAATGAGACGTCTGCGTAAGTGTGCTTACCCACAGAAAATGGGTGGGTAAGATAAAGGTTTGATAAAGTTCCTCTAAACAAAAATATCTTGCATCTATCCTGGAAGGATATCTGCACAATTTTAAATAAAAAGCAATATGTGCAAAAACCCGAAAAAACCCGAGAAATAATACCGGTTCGGGTTCGGGTTCAGGTTTTTCATAATTAAAATACAGTTTCCAGTTCGGGTTCGGGTTTCCAAATTTTCCGGATTCTGGTTCGGGTTTGGGTTCGGGTTCCACACATAATTGCGGTTTTTCCGGGTTACGGGTTCGGGTTCGGGTTCGATGCCCTGCGAACAACAGGATTCGAGACCTAAGAGTTGTTGGTTTTAGCATTAAATTCATAATGTCAGTTAATGCAATGTACACGGTGTAGAAGGAAAGTTCGACTTCTTCATGGGGTTAATCCTGTCTGCTATGACTATGTTTTTGCACGGCACCTATAAGCTGCGAACAAGACCTGCACGTTGGATGCTAATAAGCACATTCTTTCCCCCACGTACACCTAATCCAGATCACCAATCGGTGCTCACATGAACTTTCCTTCTTGCTCACAATACTAGCCCAACTTAGGGTGGGTAGGTTCTTACCACGACTCAACTTCTCTCGACTTCTCTTGAGCTGTCGCTAGGGTCTTGATGTAGTCTTGAATAAGTTCTTGTTGAAACTGAAATAGTTGGCCACCAGATTATCAAATGATATCTTGCGGTATTTAGCCAAAGCATGGAGATGGCAAGTCCTACTTAAATGTTATTAAAATTCAATGTAATGTAGCACGATTACCATTTTAAATTGTACCTTAGGCACATTTATGAATGCTTAGTATTTGCAGTCTTTATAAATGCGCCTTGATAGTATATGACGGATCCAAACTTGAAAGGTAATAAAATATAGTAAGAAAAAGATAATAAAGCAATTGCTGATTAACTCACAGAAGATAACAACCATGGCATATAAATATAATACAAGTTATGGACAGTGGTTTGCACTTTGAACGCTGTAATGCATTCCCCATTTTCTTTACTTTATACAGTTTTGGACTATTTGGATTGTTTCATCAATGTAGCACAATTCCAATTTAAAATCGTGGTTCCGGGTTCCGATTTCTCCAAAATCTCCATTTTGCATTATAGGTCGCAACCCGCCGCCATTCTGCGTGCCGATACCGCAGTTTCCGGCCGTAATGTTCTGCGCCAGGTTCTATGATATCCACCAGGAAGGAGGGAACGTCGTGGCGTGCATCAAGCTCGAGGTGCTGGCGTTCACCACCACCGTCATTGTCATCAATTTTGACTGCATCAAGGTCGGCGTCGACGGTGTGTCAATAATCAAGCCCTCGGAGCAGTTGCACATCGAGCGGCCGCTGATTGAAGAGAAACCCCAGCCTCCGTCTGAGGTACGGATTAGACAAACGCTTAACAGGTCGCTTTAAAGTGTTTACTCTGTTAGTCAAAATGACTTAATAGAAAATACTTTCTAGTTCTTCAAAAGTGCAGTAAAAATTAAAATAAAATAATCTGCCACCTACTAGACAGTTTATCATTTACACCTTGGCATGGTTTAAATTTAAATATGCCGAGTTTAACTGTTAAACTTGTAAACAACAGTGGTCATCACTTGGTTGATTACATCGTGGTTAATTTTATAAGATCTAGACTCCACGACAGAAGTTATTTTGCATGTCATGCTCGATTTTTCTTGTGTTTGCCTATACTTACGAACAAGCAACAATCGACGCTAACAATTGATGCCTCCACCATACTTAACTCTGATTTTCCTGTGTTGATTACGATCTGGAAACAATAGATTTAACCAATTATAACCGATAACAAAGAACTGAACAATTGCTTCATCATTTCACAGGTGGTAATCGTGCTTCACCCGACATCGTCCACATTCGTGTCCGTGCCAACTTACGATTTCGCAATATCGCTGGCCACCAATGGCAGCTCACCCCCAACGATCGAAGCCCAGCCCTCAACGAACGTGGCTCAGCCTGCAACGAACGAGTCTGTGGCCCCGGACTCGGAAATCGACGACCTAGACGCTGTCGACGAGGACCTCAAGAGAGTCACAACGACGGAAGAACCTGAAAATGAAGAGGACTACGACGAAGAGGACGAGGATGTGGCAACGACGGATTCACCGGCGTTGGAGACAGTTGTCAAAGTGAAACGGATTGTTGGTGATTACAAGAACTATGGTGTTAAGCTTGGGGAGAAGTTCTGAGGTCGGCAGAAACAAGGCAGTGCCTATCTGTGAAAAGGCATTTAAAAAGTTTTGGTGAGGCTTAAGGTTCCTTGAGATCCTGAAAGACTTTATGCCTTTTTTGCTTTGTTAACTGTGTGTTTCTATTAGCTAGGTTAGATAAAAAAAATCATAGCTTCAGATGTTGAAGAAATAACACAGGCACTTTTAGCACATCAAAAGCAAACCCAGAATATTTGCTTTCCTTGGGCTTTCCAAGATCCTTTCCATCTTTGGTAGCAAATAGTAACTGACCACTTAATTCAAGGATGGAGACATAAGAGTCCATAGTTTAAGTTGTTAACTTAATGAAGCATAGACATTTCAAAGCAGAGAACCCACCTTATTTATTGAAATGGATGATTAGCGTCAGTAGACATTCTGCAAAGCAGAGTAAATTATTTACATTCCTAATGAAAACAAATTTGTAATTCTTAGAAACAATAAACTGTACAAAAAAACAAACCGTATCTTTGATGACTGACTTCAAACATTAGAACCGTACTGTATTCTCACGTGAATGTACAGGGGACGGCGAGTAATTATTTATTCTCCTTTAAAAGGGGTTATAAAAAGCTTGTAGATGACCTAACTAGAAAAAATCGCGGCAAGTTTCGGGGCCTAGGGGAGCTTGATGATGGGGAAATGGGCGTGTCCAGAGAAGTCGAACTCGGGAGGTGTGGTCGAGTCCTTCTTGTGGCCACCCGCAAGCAATTTGAGCACCACGAAGTTGGTCTTGCTAACCTTCAGAAGGCTGGCAACCTGTGCAACAAAAAACAGATACATCTGCAACATTCTACGCTCATAAACACTGCAAGAAGTCTAATGAACATAGCAATAATCAACATAGCAAAAGGTTTAACAAAAACTATTTGAAATGGGTTTTGAATGCTAACTAATACTTGCTTTTGAATACTTGTTAAAACTAGTGCTAAGAATAAATCAAGTAGACATGAGTCTAAAAACCATCATAGCAAAAGGTTATTGTTAGTAATCACCTGGGTGGGTCCTATGCTCTATCCAGGTTATTTGAGATCAGCTGGCTGGATTCTATGCTCCATCCAGTTTATTTGAGATCAGCTGGCTGGATCCTATGCTCTATCCAGGTTATTTGAGATCAGCTGACTGGATCCTATGCTCTATCAGGTTATTTGAGATCAGCTGGCTGGATCCTATGCTCTATCCAGGTTATTTGAGATCAGCTGGCTGGATCCTATGCTCTATCCAGGTTACTTGAGATCAGCTGGCGGGATCCTATGCTCTATCCAGGTTATTTGAGATCAGCTGACTGGATCCTATGCTCTATCCAGGTTATTTGAGATCAGCTGGCTGGATCCTATGCTCTATCCAGGTTATTTGAGATCAGCTGGCTGGATCCTATGCTCTATCCAGGTTATTTGAGATCAGCTGGCTGGATCCTATGCTCTATCCAGGTTATTTGAGATCAGCTGACTGGATCCTATGCTCTATCCAGGTTATTTGAGATCAGCTGGCTGGATCCTATGCTCTATCCAGGTTATTTGAGATCAGCTGGCTGGATCCTATGCTCTATCCAGGTTATTTGAGATCAGCTGGCTGGATCCTATGCTCTATCCAGGTTATTTGAGATCAGCTGGCTGGATCCTATGCTCTATCCAGGTTATTTGAGATCAGCTGGCTGGATCCTATGCTCTATCCAGGTTATTTGAGATCAGCTGGCTGGATCCTATGCTCTATCCAAGTTATTTGAGATCAGCTGAGTTAAGCTCAGCTATTTTTTAACTTTGGTAAGTTTTGTTTCTTCCTCTTTCCCATTATATATTCCAGCCACGGGCTACAGTAGCCATTAAATAAATCAAGCATGAAATTGATGTTCACCTCAACTAAGAGATGCTGGAGCTCACCTCGTTATCAGGACTGGGTATGGTTTCGAGCAGCGAGCGTGCCTTGTGGAAGTGCTGGCAGCCGACTAAGTAGTTGCCCAAGCTGGAAGGAGGAGCCAGGCCACGCGGCGCTGTCATCTCTCGGAACTCGACGTATTGAACCGGTGGCGGAGTCAGCAGCGCCGCAAACGGCGCAAAGCGGTGCTCGTACCTGTGAAGAGGACTCAGGGGTTCAAAGCTTGGTCAACCGTGCTGATATAGTGATACTTATGTGGCTGATTGCTTGCAAAAAATTGGCAGGTTGCGCTATTCCAAGAAACTCGAAAAGAACTTTTCTCAAATTAATGTGCCAAGAGACTGGATATTTGTTGTCTTGAAGAACGAAAGAAAGAGGGAGCGCCAACTTGCTGAAGAAGAAAATTGGTGTCGCGTGTTGCACTTGCCGAGGAGTTTTTCGAAAAACAGCACAAAAACATCAGTGACCTTAAAAGCAATAAAAACATCAGTGACCTTAAAAGCAATAAAAACGAGGGAATCCTTAAAACAATGACTAAAGAACTTCCTAATACTCCATGGCTTTTATAATGTTGATGAATTTATAAATTTGAAAAATTGTAACTGTATATATTGTGTATATTGTTGGGTCTTATAGTATGTTTAAGGATTAGTTTAAGTTCTACTCAAATTTTATATTTTACTATTATGAAAATTTCCAAAGCCTGTTATAACATTAAAAATTATGTAAACAACTTGGCATGTATGTATACAATGGAAAATAAATAAACAAACAAACAAACCATCCCGGACTACCAACCTGACTCTCTCGCTGTCAAACTCAGGGTGCGGCTGCGGCACCTTGCCAGCGATCCGGAACCCAACCATGGCTTTGTAAAACCCTCCGCAGATGTTCTGCAACGCCTGGTAGACTGTGATCTCGTGGCCATACGGTCGCGCCTTCTTCTTCTTGCCCTTGGCGCGCTTGCCGGCACCTCGGCCTCCCTTGGCGCTGCTAGCAGCTTCGGCCAACGCCTCCTGCTCTGCTAGGAAGCTGTCAGCCCGGGACAGTGCAGACACCAGCCAGCCGAAGAGGAACTCGTAGAGGTACCTGGGACAATTCAATTCAATTTTTCTTTATTTTGTAAAATACATTTACTCAGGAAGTGAAATAATATAATGTATATAGAGTACAAAAAAGGCGATATTCATTGTTTTTTATTGGCAGGACTGGGTCGCTGCCCTGTTGATCTTCCATATAACAGTTGATACAACCAATTGTCAATCAAATTTAAATAATAATATTAATAATATGATATTGATAGGTCAATGCGGTCAATTGAACAAGTCAGTGGACATTCCGTACAAATATTTCGCACTGTATTTTGCATTTTGCAACGAAACTTACTAGCTGCGTTTTTTTTAAACAAACAGTTGAAGTGCACGCTGTTCGATATTACGGTTAACTTTGTAAGTTGAAAATCAGATAATAGGTTTTGCTTCAAACAGATTTGTATTATTTACCAAAATTTGTATACAACTTTTTTTTTATAACTTCGGAAAGAAAAAAAATTAATGCACTTTGATACAGAGACGTACTACCCTGCTTTAATGTGCACCTTTTAAGTGCCTTTGATCAGTAAAATGTGAACAGGGTGCCAAGAGGCTGGAAATTGATTGTGGTGACGAAGGAAAGAGAGAGGAATCACAACTTACCGGAGAAGAAAATTGGCGTTGTGGCCGGAAATCGATAGATGTCCCGAGAAATTATACGTTTCCACCTGTTGCCTTTGTCACTGCTAGAGACGTTATCAAACTTTAAGTTCTCCCAAATCTTGCTGTGACCTTTATGATGGTTTTTAGACTCATGTCTACTTGATTTATCCTTACCTAAATACTAAATAAGGGCTACTAAATTTAGTAGCCCTTTACTTAGCATTCAAAACCCAGTTCAAATAGTTTTTCTTTAAGCTGTGACCTTGCTGTTAAGTGCAGGCAAGTTTTGATATGGTTTCCCCCGACTCTAATTCCCCCGACTCTAATTCCCCGTGGTTACCCACCAGAAGACGTAGTGGTACTCGTGGCAGCTGTAAAGCTCCAGCTCGAAGCCAGCCAGGAGGTACATGACCATGACGCGCAGGGTGTGGTACAAGATCCAAGTCCCGAAGCAGGCGAGGTGCGGTCGAGGAACGTCAGACTTCAGAGACAAGTCGTGCAGGAACGCGTCCACACGTTCCGCCTCGTCCTGCAGAACAGCGATAAAGTCGAGTGAGTTTGGTAGAATTCTCACACACAATGAATGAAGGTTTTGTCTACACAAAACCTGGCCAGAGCTATGGCAAGTTTTGGAGAGGCTTTTGAGCGGTTGGTCAAGGCATTGATGCTTGGATCACAGTTATAATAGGGAAATCTCTTTAAATTTTTTTTTTGTGAGAAAATAATGAACACGTATTTTTTTATTTTCTTCTAAATCCAATTTTGAATAAAATATCTCTGTTTAAAATGTTTACGTTTGAATCTCGTACGAAAATGAGGGTCGCCATTTTTTATGACGTGAAGTGATATCTGACTTCAAACAACGTCAAGAAACAGAAGCGAACGCGAAGGAGACCCAAAATGACGTCAGAACACTATTTCTGACGTCACGGCCCGTTTTAATCCCGCCACGAGAATTCATATTTTAGCCATTCTTAAAACAAATAGAAATAGAAAAGTTATGATCGGATTATAAAAAGAAAAAATGCGTTAGATTTTATTTTAAACGCGTATTTGAACACAATGATAATAATTAAATAATAATCTTAAGGAGATTTCCCTATCCTCGACATGTTACGAAACGTCGGGAATTTTAGTTGTCCTTTACTTAGCATTCAAAACCCATTTCAATTAGTTTTTGTTAATTCTCGACGCATTCCGTACGACACCAGTCCATGTCCTGAGACTCAAATTCAAAGCGAGGTCTTCAGATTGCAAGAAGACACGGCACGAAAATGAAAATCTAAATAGTAAAAGATTTTAAACCCAACATTGTTTCAGGATGTAGGCAAATTTTAACTGAATGTAATGTTTATGGAGAGTGTGGTTTTTAATGCAAAATGTCACTGTCTTATTTTTAGTAATTTTAAAGGAAAATTACAAATTTCAAACCCTGTTTTAATCATTTGTGTAAAAAACATCATGGCAAGTGTTTAAATACTAAGGAAAAATAAAGAACAAAGATAAAATCAAATCATAGTGACCGGCAATGATTAAATGTAGACTGACGTCTATGTGGATTTTGGCTTGCTGGATCAACTCTTATATTAACAATGCAGAAAGTCAGGTAATGTACTGAGACACCTGACAATCTATGATCTTGGAACAATGAAACTTCCAACTGGGACAGGTTACTGCCAGTTAATCATATTAGCACAATCTCAAGCTAGCCTCAGCCTGAGAAGAGTCCGAGCCAGTCTGAGGTGCCTTACAAGGCAGCTGCAGGTCACCCGACCTGGACCTATGTAGCCCAAATGATCTCCAAGCCTGCATTTATTGGTGAAAATGACCACCCTCTGAAAATGTACCACCCTGGGTACAATAGTGACATGGGCCATCAAGCCTTCTTGTACCTCCCTAGGTACAATAGCGACATGGGCCATCAAGCCTTCTTGTACCTCCCTAGGTACAATAGCGACATGGGCCATCAAGCCTTCTTGTACCTCCCTAGGTACAATAGCGACATGGGCCATCAAGCCTTCTTGTCCCTCCCTAGGTATAATAGCAATATGGGCCAACAAGCCTTCTTGTACCTCCCTAGGTACAATAGCAACATGGGTCATCAAGCCTTCTTGTACCTCCCTAGATACAATAGCGACATGGGGCATCAAGCCTTCTTGTACCTCCCTAGGTACAATAGCGATATGGGCCATCAAGCCTTCTTGTACCTCCCTAGGTAAAATAGTGACATGGGCCATCAAGCCTTCTTGTACCTCCCTAGGTACAATAGCGACATGGGCCATCAAGCCTTCTTGTACCTCCCTAGGTACAATAGCGACATGGGCCATCAAGCCTTCTTGTACCTCCCTAGATACAATAGTGACATGGGCCATCAAGCCTTCTTGTACCTCCCTAAGTACAGTAGCGACATGGGCCCTCAAGCCTTCTTGTACCTCCTTAGGTACAATAGCGACATGGGCCATCAAGCCTTCTTGTACCTCCCTAGGTACAATAGCGACATGGGCCATCAAGCCTTCTTGTACCTTCCTAGGTACAATAGCAACATGGGCCATCAAGCCTTCTTGTACCTCCCTAGGTACAATAGCGACCTGGGCCATCAAGCCTTCTTGTACCTCCCTAGGTATAATAGTGACATGGGCCATCAAGCCTTCTTGTACCTCCCTAGGTATAATAGCGACATGGGCCATCAAGCCTTCTTGTACCTCCCTAGGTACAATAGTGACATGGGCCATCAAGCCTTCTTGTACCTCCTTAGGTATAATAGCGACATGGGCCATCAAGCCTTCTTGTACCTCCCTAGGTATAATAGCGACATGGGCCCTCAAGCCTTCTTGTACCTCCTTAGGTACAATAGCGACATGGGCCATCAAGCCTTCTTGTACCTTCCTAGGTACAATAGCAACACGGGCCATCAAGCCTTCTTGTACCTCCCTAGGTACAATAGTGACATGGGCCATCAAGCCTTCTTGTACCTCCCTAGGTACAATAGTGACATGGGCCATCAAGCCTTCTTGTACCTCCCTAGGTACAATAGCGACATGGGCCATCAAGCCTTCTTGTACCTCCCTGGGTACAATAGCGAAATAGGCCATCAAGCCTTCTTGTACCTCCCTAGGTACAATAGTGACATGGGCCATCAAGCCTTCTTGTACCTCCCTAGGTACAATAGCGACATGGGCCATCAAGCCTTCTTGTACCTTCCTAGGTACAATAGTGACATGGGCCATCAAGCCTTCTTGTACCTCCCTGGGTACAATAGCGACATGGGCCATCAAGCCTTCTTGAACCTCCCTGGGTACAATAGCGACATGGGCCATCAAGCCTTCTTGTACCTCCCTAGGTACAATAGCGACATGGGCCATCAAGCCTTCTTGTACCTCCCTGGGTACAATAGCGACATGGGCCATCAAGCCTTCTTGGCCCGATCAATTAGACTGTGGAATGCGCTGCCCCATGATATAATGACTACATTTCCAAAAAACATGAAATACCACTGTAAATTTATAAACTAACAACAAAATTCTATGTAATTATATTGTAAATTCTATAAACACAATTGTAATTATATTAGCCTCAGGTAACTGTAGTAATACCAAAGCTATTAATAAACAAATAAATAAATAAATAAAAATATATACATTCTACTTTCTACTCTGAAGTTTTAGACCCGCTCTAAAATACGCTACGTAAAATACAGACCTGCAGCGCGGCAAAGTCGTCCAGCAGCTGAGCCAGCTTGTCGCGTTGGCGCGCGCGGTTGTGCCCGCAAGCGTGCACCAGCGCGCCAAACGGCCTGGCGCAGTGCGCCAAGAACGAGTCTACGTACTCGCGGGCCTGGCGGAGAAACCACATATGTCAAGCGCTAGCTGTGCGTATCTATTTATCGTTTATTTATCGATAACGGAGGCAAGTCCACGAGTGGGAAACAATAGCAACGTGAACAAATAAAAACATTATTTACAAACTTAAACTTAAATTCAGAGGTAACACGAGATAATGCAGTTGGTAAATGATACATTCACAAGTTTTCATGATCAGCTGTTTGATCTTGGAGTTTAAGTTGGGTTATGTAAGTCATGAAGGAGTCTGAAAGGATGTCGATGTCAGCGCAGGTTTTTGTAATTCTATTGTAGGCAGTCATTAGTCTTTTGATGCATCCGTGCTTGTGGATATCAATCCTACTCTTTGGCGGCCTGAAAGGATGGTAATTGCAAGTTTGCCTGGATGGTATTGTGAAGCAGATTTTAGATAGCAGTCTTGGGATGTCGATATTGTTGTCGAGAAGTTTGTGAAGAAATATGAGGTCGGTCAGCTTCCTACGCTGTGAGAGAGTTGCTAGGTTAAGTTTGCTGCACCTCTGTGAGTAGTCGAAGAAGTGATGGTCTATGATGGACATGAATTGGTTAGAAATATATTTTAGAGGAACTCTTTTGTATGGATATCATCTACACTAGAATTCACTGGAAGATCGAGTGGTCTGTTACATCCTTGACTCAGCAGCTAAGCTCTAAATTTTTGTATTATTAGGAACAATCACCCCTCAAAAATTGGTGCCCAAATGGGGAATCAAACCCCGATCACCACCATTCAAGTCCCCACCTAGGCACCAAGTTTTGAGAGGTTATTAGTGTTCCTAATAAAAAAATACTTTGTGCATTGCAAGCGTAAGCAATTTCAATCAGATTTCTCAGCTGTAAGGTTGTTACCGCACCTGTGGATTGTTGAGCAGGGTAGACTTGGCGGCGAGCGCCGGAGGACAGATGAAAGTACGAGCAGCGTCACGCAGGACGTCTACGACTCCAAGCGAGCCGAAGACGCGACTGCTCTGCGGGAGGTACAGCAACTGCAGGGCCGAACGTGACAGGATGCACGGGCCCTGGCGGCTGAAGTCGATGAAGAAATCCTGCAGAGCCGGGCATGAAAAATATACTTCTATTATTTTCTGATGCTTAAGAAAGTTGTAGTGGCTTCTTATAATAATTATTATATAATAGCATTCAATAATTATAATATAGCGTCACTAGAATCAGATTGACTGTGAGTATTCACAGCCTCTTGGTTCTACTCCTTGGAGAACTGTCATTCTGATCAAATACACTAAAATCGTCTCAAAAAGCCAGTGTCCAAGTAGCTCAATTGGTTAGAGCAACACCCGCGACAGGTGGAGATCGGGGTTCGAGTGCCCAATTGGGCATCAATTTTTGAGACGATTATAGTGTTCATAATTATAAAATACTCCGCGCATTGCAAGCGTTTGCAATTTAAATAATATTTCATCTAATCGCACCATTTGGTTGCATAGTTTGACTGAACCAGGGTCATGCCGTGGATGAATCATCCCAGTGAGCTGACTAACCAGTGCATTGTGGAACGAGGTGTAGCTGGTGATCTTGCAGACGAGTTTGAGCCGCACGATGAGCTCCTCGAAGTAGTCGAGGGCGTCCGAGCGCGACTTGATCTTGGTGTAGCGGGGAAACGTTGGTGGCAGCAGACGTTGGTTGACTAGGGGGTCGAAACCCATCATAGTGTGGTGGTCGGCTGCAGAATCAGAGCAAGACTACATAAGCAAGACACATAAGATTAGCAAAACAATCTAGCAGTGTTGGGGAAAAACAAAGACACTTGAATCAATCAGCTTGTGCAGAACACGGAAATGAGTTTCAACACCAGATTCAAATAGACACTGTAAGGATTTTATGTCGAGATGATAGGAAATTCACTAGAAAAGTCAGAGAAGCAATAGAAATTAAAAAACAACCCAATAACTTCAATAGAGATGATAGTTTTCAACTAGATAGAGCTTGGGGAACAATTTTACAACAGAAAAATATAATAGAGAATATCAGTGAGGAGACAGAAGAAATCAACACAAAGAATCCAGAAGAAAATATTTGGATAGGTAGATTAAGAACTAAACGTAATGAATAAGGAAATTTTGATTGTATCACATAACGTTAGGACAACCTCGAAAAATTGGCGTTTTTTCCATACACATAATTAGTTAGTTAAAAAACGCCAATGTGTTCGAGTTCTTATTTCAGAAAATACATAATACAATAGTTTTTGAGTTATTGACCCTGATTATTTTGTTTAGATGCATTTAGGAAGCTCGAACTAGGTAATTGTTATAATTTTATGTGGTTCTTTTGTTATCGGAAAATTGTCAGGACTGCTCAAACCTCTGAAGAAGTAACTAGTATATGTTGCGAAACGTCGGGAAATTTAGTAGCCCTTTACTTAGCATTTTAATTTATGTTGTTATTGGAGAATACCTGTCCAGATTTCATTTTGATTGGAATTATTGACAAAAACAGCAATTTGGCAATAAAGATTGGAAACAAAATTCAGTGGGCTTGGTTTTTATTTTGTTCTGTTTTGAATTTTGTTTTCTGACTTTCGATTTGCTGAAAAACTGAACAGGACTGAATACGTTAATAAATATTTAAGAAATACTAAAATTTTATAAAAACGATATCAGCCATTTAAGCCTGTAGATCGTTAGAAAATACATAAAGTCAGCGAAAAGTATAACTAAGTTTGTACTGTTCTGTGCTCGTGAGATTGAATCATCCACTCCAATTAACAACGACCAAGAAACCTATCGCTAGTCACAATAGTCGCTAGTCTTATGTGGTTCAAATCTCTTACACTGACATCTCTTTACATTCAATCACATTTATAAGACAAGAAACAAACAAACAACGGCATTACCGTCAGCTTCACCGTGCGCGCCCCGCACAGCAGTTTTCTGCATGACCACCAGGAGGTCTGCGCTGGCAGTCAGCAGGCGCTGGCAGTCAGCTGCGCCGGGGGGTTCCCTGCGCGCCAGCGCAGCCAGCGCACCGTGTAGCAGTCGAGTGAACTTGACTCGAGCGTGCACCGCAAGCAGGTCCTCGTGCTGGCAAGATACAGGGTTAACAACAAAACATATACGGCGGACACTGTGGCACAGGTCTAAAGGTGTTGCTGATTGAGTGGATGATGATGATGATTAACCTAAGGGAGGAGGGAAAACCCTGTCGAGAGGCAAGGCGAGTTAAGTTGCTGTACTAACTTTCAACCCTCCAACCTCTCTCCCGAACAGAACTGGTCATGTGTATGTGGTCACCCATTTAATATCTGAACGAGCACAGGGTTGCTTAACTTTCATCCCTCCAACCTCTCTCCCGAACAGAACTGGTCATGTGTATGGTGGTCACCCATCCAATACCTGACCCAGCGCAGTGTTGCTTAGCTTTCATTCCTCCAACCTCTCTCCCAAACAGAACTGGTCATTTGTATGATGGTCACCCATCTAATATCTGAACCAGCACAGTGTTGCTTAACTTTCATCCCTCCAACCTCTCTCCCGAACAGAACTGGTCATGTGTATGATGGTCACCCATCTAATATCTGAACCAGCACAGTGTTGCTTAATATTCATCCCTCCAATCAATACTAAATATTATTGAGGATTATATATCTTTGTCTCTGACTTGATCGTAAAAATTCTGCTTTATGCTGCATCCAGGCATTGCTGGTCACCGTACTTTAGTAGCATTCCCTCTAATTATAAACCGATTTGCTGTTTTCTGGTAATCAAACAACCGCTTCTATTTCTAGCTGATTCCGAAATTGTAGCTGCAAAATGTAATGACACCTAGAGCACGGATACAAGGTGACCTGACAGCAATGTTTGCCAGCCCAAATGCATTATTCACAAAAGTCTGGGACATATCGCACCTCTGCAGGGTCAATGGGCGAGGCACGTGCCCTTCTATGCAGCTCTTCCTCGGCTTCCTTCAGCATTCCCATGGCTCGCACATCCGTTACATCAGGGGTCAGTCGGTAGCCGTAGACCATCGGCTGGAAGTCTTCTTCTTCAAACACCAGGGCCCTGAGTCAGCCAACCAGGACAAAGACAAGTGGTCAAGAGCATTTTCAGGTGGATTAAATCCTATGTATAGTAGCTTCTACTTAATAAGCTAAGGACAGAAGGAGTGTTGCAACCATAAGGTAGAAGTCAAAACACGTAAGAATGTCATGGATTAGCCAAGGAGAAGAACTTTGACATGAAATACATCAGAGCAATCTCCGTTAATAATGTATCGAGAGTGAGACTTTCATGTCTTGCACTGTTCTTGCCTAGTTATTACTATGGGTGACTGCTTATACATTTAATTAATTGAGTAGGCAATATTAATGTTTTCTTTTTGTCAAATTGCACTGAATTCACCAACTGAGAGTTTTGATTCTGTAAGCCTCTAGAAGGAAGGCTGAGCTTTTGTGCTTCCCTCAATAATCTTACCTATTTACAAAGTCTTTGATGAGATCGACAATCTTGAAGACTGCAATGCTAAATGCCTTGACTACACGGTCTTCAATCATGTGGGGCTTGTGCAGGTAGAGATTCGTAAACACTGTCTGTGCCAACGAATGGCCTTCTAGCCACGACACTAGACATGACAGAGTTGAATCGATGATACCGATCTGCTCTGATGCACTGATATCTTTCAGCTTCAGTGAGCCCGTTGCTACTGCCTGGCAAGTAAACACAGTTAGACAAGATCGGCACACACAGAACGGTAGAATTCTTTAGAAGATGGTGTTCTACCAACCTGGTCAAAGCTCAGAGCAGTTTTGCTACCACGGTTACACAGCATCCCTGCATCCATTTTAGGGTCCATCATTTCGATGGCCGACATTGCCTCGAAAAGACCGAATAGATCGTCATGGAGAAGCTCTCCCATCTCCAGACCTAGCGAGTAAATGAAAAGGAAGGAAGGTCTAGTTTAATGGTTGGGTATCCAGCCAAGACAAGGCCAGGAAAATGTAATAGGAAATCCACGTACCTTTTACGGCATTATTGAAATCGTTTGTGATGTCCACCCAGTTGTAGGTGACATGAGGTTGGTTTGCCATGACGTCCAATTCTCCACTGTATTGCCTTTAAATTGCAATAACACCAATTTATTGTGAAAATGTGATAAATATTCAGGAAATTTGAAAGGATGCGATTCGTAGAAATTATAGGAAGGCTAGGAAATGGCTCTGGAACTGGGAGTCCTTTTTCAGTAGGCGACGATATTTTAGTCTGATGAAAAATTTGAACTAAAGAGAGGTTAGAACAGAGGTCTATACACCTCTAAACTAAATCAAACAGGTGTTAATCTAACACGTATCAAAAAGAGCTTTCCTCAAACGCATTATTAGATGTTTCATTGACAATTCCACATGCAACGCTTGCTTACAGTTCTTTTTGTGGTTCCACAGCAAATTTTGTTTCATCGTTTTCTGTGACAGCAGCCATATTTAAAGTTTGTCGATCAAGCAGCTGATTCAATTACCACCAACAAGCGGCATACTCAGGTCCAATATGGCGGATATATTAGTACCCGTAAGGAGAGTACAGCTAATGCTGCCAAAATTTAAATTTCTTACATCAATATTCTAAATGTGATACAACAAAAGACTTTTTATTGCCCAAAAACAAGCGGTCCGTATTATTGCAGAAGCATCCCACCATAAGACATGCAAACCCCTCTTCATAACTTTCAAAATCCTTACCCTCACCTACACCCTCATTCAAATCGCAAGCACCCTAGTTAGACCCCACCTAACTCCTCCGTTCACTCCCACGCAACGAGTACACAACCCCTTATAGATGATGGCATTAATATACCAGTGTTTTTTACGGTTGATATTCTAAATTACAAGAGCATACCGCTAGGTGTTATTAGCATGGTAGTGCGCAATGTCAATCACAATTTATAAAGGCTACGTCAAATCTCTTAAAAATTCGTCCATCGAAAAAAATTAGAATAAGGGATTCCATTTTCTCAAATACTTTGGTAGCTCTTGAAAAGGCTCACAGCCGAAGATCAGTGAATATTCGTTGAGTTATTTGTATTTGTATTTATTGTTTCCTCTTAGAATTGTACATAATTATACATACATCGTTAGTCTTAGGGTTCCATTAATTAGTAGGTACTAGGAACTTATTTAACTTAGTATTTATCAGTTTTTAGTCTTGTTTTACTTACTTTCTAGACTGAGTTGGACTTACTTAGGGTTACAATTAATTAGTAGGTACTAGGAACTTGTTAAACTTAGCAGCAATGTACATTTGGTCATTCTTCATGCAACCACCATATTCAAGGGTTGGTTATCGTTTGTCGGAAAGCTTTTACTGACTGGTCCCTTGCCTGTTTTTTTATATGTTCCCCAAGTGTGTTCCAGTCGCGGATGGTTCTATTTACCTGGGTGAATTTGCCCACATCCCCCCTAGACCCTCTTTCCCTAACTTATGTCTTGGTCCTGTAGGTTCCAGCTTCTCTACCCATTCCTGCCAACCTACATTCCGTGCAACAGCCTTCTTTAAGTTACACAGTCTATTTATTTTCCTCCTCTCTTGCAGCGATTCCCACCCCAGACCTTTAACCATTTCTGATGGGCTTTCCTTGATTCTATTTTGGTTGATGCCTCGGCCTTGATCGTTCTTCCACATCCCATTACGCCCCAGTACTCTTCTGGCCGCAATCCTCTGCACTCGCTCCAGGTCTTTGATGTCCTGTGGTTTGTAAGGGTCCCAATGGTAGCAGTGTTCATAATAATCAAATACCCCGCGCATTGCAAGCGTTTGCAATTTAAATACGATTTCATATTAACATTTAACAGTACCTACCTAAAATCGTACTTTCTTATCTTATCTTACATAATAATAATAATAATAATAATAATAATAATAAATGTAGTTTATCGTCCAGGATGATGAAGAAAGAATGATTTACAGACACTCAATAAATGTTTACTGAAACTCCTTGTAGCCTCCTCAAGGGTACTATAATATTCGCCAATTTCAATCTGAATATGCCGCGGCTTGGCAGCCTCGTCTACGGGAAGGGCCATGGCTGTATAGGAGCAGCGTTGACGCCGGAAAGCAGAGCATGGCTTCAGCCAGTCTCACCCCAACGAGGTTACCGCCTCCCTCTTCTTAGTACAAGCCGATCGCAAGGTAGAGCATCTATAGCTTGCCAATTACTCTCTGCAGCTTGCCGTGCCGTGGTCGATGGCAAGCGGCGATTAGATTGAGTTCTTTGTTTTGAATTTTAACACTGAACATCTAGCTGAAATCAAACAACGTAATCTAAACCAAATTGTCTCACATTTCGCATGATATTTTGCAAATAGTTACAAAGACGCTGCAGCTTCACACATTTTTGTAGATCGTTTGTTCTAAAGATGACCCGGAAATCGGAAGTGTGTATACTGGGCATGTTTAGGGTTAAGGGTAGATTTTTTTTATGTTAGCACACGTGTGGTAACAAATAGTGAAAGACTATTCCTGATGCAACAACATGAACTAGAATGTCATTGGTGTGATTCTTTGAGAATTGACGTGCTAAACGTCAGCAGAGTCTTAGGTAATGAGGTTTGTGATGTAATATGTCATGTCTCGACAGATGCCAACGAGTTCGAATTTGTTGCCATGCACGAGCTGCAGAGGTCCTGCACGGTGGGTGTGCACTTTGTGCCAGGTTACGCCGTACTGCTGCGAAGATTGTTCAGGCAAGCATTGGCCACAACACCGTGCCTATTGCCTCTCCATCTGTGATCCTCCGTGAGTACCGCTTTCGCTCATAATCTGCTGTTCAGGGTACGCATTTGTGCAATCACTATGTGATGTTGTCAATGTTCACATGCAATTCTGAAGCGATTTACCATGATTTCAGTTTGCGTACTTGATTGTTTCCTACTCAAGGTCTGAAAGGTCTTGGTCAACTGGTTGACTGGTTGGTTGTTACTCTTCTGACTCGTCTTGTGTTTCGGCAGCGGGTTATGCGATGCTACACCTCAAGACGCCGCAGTTCAAGGCATCGGCAATGACTTTGCTGCACTGGTATTATCAAAAGCATCGCTTCAAACCAAGTACCAAGCACCGGAACTTGCCACAGCTGCCTACAAAGTTCAAACTCCACCCAAAGCGGCCAAGTATCAAGCTCAGGCTTCACCCACAGCGGCCAAGTATCAAGCTCAGACTCCACCCACAGCGGCCAAGTATCAAGCTCCGACTCCACTGCTCACATCTCCAATTGCTGCTTACCCTACTGCAACTTCAGCTGTACTGGCCGAGTCAAAGATCTGGGAAAACTGTGAACATCTTTCTGATGCAGAGTTCACAAAGGTCAGTGATCATTCTTTAAACCCGTGGCATATTTTAGTATTGTGAAAACAACCACGCAGTTTAGCGACACTAGAATCCGAGTGACTGTGAGCATGCACAGCCTCGTGGTTCTATTTCTTGAAGTCGAGCAATGTATGGAGCATGTACGTTGCAGGTTCTGGTCACCGCCACTGGGTTCCAAGAGCTCTGGGTCAACGTGTTCCGCAACGGGACGTCGATCATCAAGCTTCATGCGGACCTGAATACCGCGGCAGCGACCTTCCAAAGCTGCGTTCCTTGCGTGGGAAAAACCTTCGCTGGCTGCTACGACGGGCAATGGTAAGCCAAGTCCTGGTTATGCCCATGTTATTCCCCTATCCCTGGCTACCCCATGTTATTCCCCTATCCCTGGCTACCTCATGTTATTCCCCTATCCCTGGCTACCCCATGTTATTCCCCTATCCCTGGCTACCCCATGTTATTCCCCTATCCCTGACTACCCCATGTTATTCCCCTATCCCTGACTACCCCATGTTATTCCCCTATCCCTGGCTACCCCATGTTATTCCCCTATCCCTGACTACCCCATGTTATTCCCCTATCCCTGGCTACCCCATGTTATTCCCCTATCCCTGACTACCCCATGTTATTCCCCTATCCCTGGCTACCCCATGTTATTCCCCTATCCCTGGCTACCCCATGTTATTCCCCTATCCCTAGCTGCCCCATGTTATTCCCCTATCCCTGGCTACCCCATGTTATTCGTCTATCCTGGCTACCCCATGTTATTCCCCTATCCCTGGCTACCCCATGTTATTCCCCTATCCCTGGCTACCCCATGTTATTCCCCTATCCCTGACTACCCCATGTTATTCCCCTATCCCTGGCTACCCCATGTTATTCCCCTATCCCTGGCTACCCCATGTTATTCCCCTATCCCTAGCTGCCCCATGTTATTCCCCTATCCCTGGCTACCCCATGTTATTCGTCTATCCTGGCTACCCCATGTTATTCCCCTATCCCTGGCTACCCCATGTTATTCCCCTATCCCTGGCTAGGAAGCCTACTGACCAACGTGTGTATGTGTAGGTGCCGGGTTAAGGTAACCGCGGTAACGCCTACACTAACGGTCCGTTACCTTGACTACGGTAACGAGGAACCGCTGAACCTGCGTGACCTGCGTGTCTTGCCAGGGACTTTCACCGCGCTGCCCGCCCAGGTACGTTACCGTGGGAGGAGCTACTCTTGGGGCACAACTTGATCTAGGCGATGTGATCTTGAATATGCTGTACTTTTTATTGTTATCGTATTTTTATTTATTAATTTCAAACCCGGGACAATCACATAGTAAATGTCAGTAGGTTGTCAGTTGTCCAGTCTAGATAAATAGCAATATTTAAATGAGACGTAGTTACATATTTTTGATGATTATAGTTAGGAAATGAGAGGATAACTATTAAAGTAAAATGTAGATATAATATTTAAAATAGTTTGTACATTGAAAGTGGTGCCAGTATATGTGGTTCTATGTGGGATTGGTCGTGGAGGATGGGTATTCATGTAGGGAGTAGAAGGGGGTTTTGGATAAGGAAGTTTTGGAGGTTAGGAACACTAGAAGCCTTGCAAAAGTTGATGCCCAAACACAGATTGGAGCTCAATTTTATTGCCTTTTTCATGAATTTACTTAATTCTCTCAAAAATTATATGCGAAGAACCCACGACAGGTTGAGGTTGGGGATTAACCCAATTATTAAGCACTTACTGTTCCATGTCAGATTATTTCAATGTTGTGCTAGCTGTGCATGCGGTGCAACACTAAGTGCATTGAACGAGTTTGTTTCTTGACTTTTATCTCCGATTGCTTGATTGGTTTCCAGGCAATCAGAATGCGCATTGCGAACGCCACACAGAGCAAGTACGAGAAATTCAAGACGGACTCTTGGATGTTTGTCAAACGTGTTGCTATGGTAAGTACGGTGCTGTAACCTGGATAGAGCATAGGATCCAGCCAGCTGATCTCAAAGACCCTGGATAGAGCATAGGATCCAGCCAGCTGATCTCAAATAACATGGATAGAGCATAGGATCCAGCCAGCTGATCTCAAATAACCTGGATAGAGCATAGGATCCAGCCAGCTGATCTCAAATAACCTGCATAGAGCATAGCATCCAGCCAGCTGATCTCAAATAACCTGGATAGAGGATAGGATCCAGCCAGCTGATCTCAAATAACCTGGATAGAGCGTAGGATCCAGTCAGCTGATCTCAAATAACCTGGATAGAGCATAGGATCCAGCCAGCTGATCTCAAATAACCTGGATAGAGCATAGGATCCAGCCAGCTGATCTCAAATAACCTGGATAGAGCATAGGATCCAGCCAGCTGATCTCAAATAACCTGGATAGAGCATAGGATCCAGCCAGCTGATCTCAAATAACCTGGATAGAGCACAGGACCCTGCCAGCTGATCTCAAATAACCTGGATAGAGCATAGGATCCAGCCAGCTGATATCAAATAACCTGGATAGAGGATAGCATCCAGCCAGCTGATCTCAATTAAAGTCCGTCAATCCATTGTTGCCAGCAGTCCTTACGTTTATCAAAACCAGTGCTTGCCGTTGTTCACCTTGTGTTGACTTGCGTTTGTTTCCCGCCAGGCTGCTGACGGATGCTACGAGGTGGTTGTCGAGGGCGATGAACCCGTCAAGCCAATCGAGGTGCCCGTGCAAGAAGTGCCCTCCGACAAGTTCACACAGGTGCGTTCTAACCTCACTTATAATGCCACTTTTCTCATAATTTCTTCATTATGGTCTGTCGATTTTTGTACATAATAAGGATAATGTCCCGCCCGTATAATTCTAATGCAGCTCAACGTCGAAAAGGCTTACAATTTCAACTTCATGCATTTACATTCTTGGCTTTTTGCTCTGAAGGTAATTTCGTTTTTTGCCTGCTTTAAAAGTTGATGTTTGCCTCAGTTGTTTCTCTGGTCTCTGTGTCGTGCACAATACCCTAACAATAATAACACGGCCTCTTGCGAGGGCTTCTGAATCATGTTGAACGATGCGAGGAAAACAGCAATAAAAAGCTTAAATATAAAAGTAAGAACTGAAAACTTAATAATAATAATGACTTTGGATCGCGAAAACTTGCCGATCTGTAATTTTTCCGTCGGCATGATACATCTCATTGCTGCCAAGATATTTGCAAGATTCCATTGAGTACAGTCGTGTTAGCCTAACCTTACCACAGCCTGGTGGACTCTGACTACATATTACCAAGTTTAGCCAGTCTTCACCGGGGAGTATGAAAATTAACCAGGAAATTATGAAAGAACAACGCATCTCGCATTTTAATTCTTTGTAAATCCATCAATTTATTTATGTGAAATTAAATCTATTGAAAAATAAGAACTTGAATACAAAACTAAAAGTCCTAATGACTTCTGCTAAATACCTACCGTACACTAGCGGATTCTAGCAATGGCTGCCAAAGAGCGGTTTGCAAGCTTGGGTGCTTGCCAACCTGATAAAAGTTAAAAGTAACCCAAAATATTTTTATTTGAACTTTGATTAATTAATATTTATTGTTTTTCATTCAATATTTATTTTTACTGAAATTATTAAATGTTTCAGCCAAAGAAAAACATTATTTTCTGCATTTAAATCGGATAGTTAACAGTAGCATCATGGTATCATATTTTCTAGGTTGGTATGAGAACCCCAGAAAGTGGCAAACTCAAATTAATGCTAATGACCTGTCAATTGTTTTAGCACTTCTCAAGTTTCCCTCTCGTGTGTTTTTCCCCAAGGTGGTAGTACTGGAGTCCGGGGCGACGTCCATGTTGGTGAACCTAGCCTCCCAGGGTGCCGCCATGATCCACCTGACACAGCGCCTGGCACGTGTCTTACCCTCGTTGCCCTTGGTTACCAGCCCGACCTTGGGGCAGCTCGTTGCCGCCAAGTTCCAAGATGACTCTGGCATCGGATGGTAAGCGAGATGAAACTTCCGTAGCACTTACCTTGTTCGACCTTCTGGCAACATACAATTCCATTGATTAGCGTATCCAAATCTCTAATTTTACATACTCTAAATAAAAAATAAAAAAATTGTGCTTATCTTACTTGTGCCTTAGCAGCCAAATGCCTGCTCCAAATTGGACCAAATTTGCAGGGCACATTTTTGTGTTCTCAACTCAGACCAAGTTTGATTTTCAGCAAAATCGGTCCAAAATAGTGCATGCCCTGCTCATAAGAATGTGGTTGCCATGCCTACAGGTACCGCGCGTGCGTGACAGGCTCCAACCCGTCCCGGGTTCGCTTCCTGGACTTCGGCAACGAGGCCGAGATGTCCGCCGGCGGGATGAAGTCGCTGCCCACCGAGTTCCACGCAATGCCCGCCCAGGCCGTGCCCATCAGACTTGCGGCGGGCACTGACCAGCGCTTCCAAGCACTGCCCGTCAACGCCACCCTCCGCGTGCGGGCAGTCGGCAAGGTAGGCACTGTCTAGCATTTTCATTTGAGGCATATTACTCACAATTGACAAAGCAATAAGCACAAGCATAGCACACAAGGATCTTAAAACTTGGTTATCATATGAGACTGCACACAATTGACATAGCAATAAGCACAAGCATAGCACACAAGGATCTTAAAACTTGGTTATCATATGGGACTGCACACAATTGCCATAGCAATAAGCACAAGCATAGCACACAAGGATCTTAAAACTTGGTTATCATATGGGACTGCACACAATTGACATAGCAATAAGCACAAGCATAGCACACAAGGATCTTAAAACTTGGTTATCATATGGGACTGCACACAATTGACATAGCAATAAGCACAAGCATAGCACACAAGGATCTTAAAACTTGGTTATCATATGGGACTGCACACAATTGACATAGCAATAAGCACAAGCATAGCACACAAGGATCTTAAAACTTGGTTATCAAATCGGACTGCACACAATTGACATAGCAATAAGCACAAGCATAGCACACAAGGATCTTAAAACTTGGTTATCATATGAGACTGCACACAATTGACATAGCACACAAGGATCTTAAAACTTGGTTATCATATGGGACTGCACACAATTGACATAGCAATAAGTACAAGCATAGCACACAAGGATCTTAAAACTTGGTTATCATATGGGACTACACACAATTGACATAGCAATAAGCACAAGCATAGCACACAAGGATCTTAAAACTTGGTTATCATATGGGACTGCACACAATTGACATAGCAATAAGCACAAGCATAGCACACAAGGATCTTAAAACTTGGTTATCATATGGGACTGCACACAATTGACATAGCAATAAGCACAACTCACAAGCATAGCACACAAGGATCTTAAAACTTGGTTATCATTTGGGACTGCACACAATTGACATAGCAATAAGCACAAGCATAGCACACAAGGATCTTAAAACTTGGTTATCATATGAGACTGCACACAATTGACATAGCAATAAGCACAAGCATAGCACACAAGGATCTTAAAACTTGGTTATCATATGGGACTGCACACAATTGACATAGCAATAAGCACAAACATAGCGCACAAGGATCTTAAAACTTGGTTATCATTTGGGACTGCACACAATTGACATTGCAATTACTAGAACTGTACATCAGATTTATCTTCTAATTGGTGCATCTTAGTTCATGGCTCTAACGTCGAGGCAATGTGTTTTGTTCCAGGCGGACGGGTTCGTGATTGTCGAGCCCGAAGACTTGGAGGTGCGGAAACCGGTAGGCTCTTATTTCCAGCACTCGACTTGTTTAGTTTCGGAGTGATTGACTCAGAGTTTGACCCTAATGTTGTGCTCTACAGGTGGAGAGGAACGCAGACCCGTTGCCGAGAGAAGAACAGCACGTGCCATGCTTGCAGCCGGCCAGTGTGGTGCCGGGAACAAGACAGGTAAGGTTGGGTTTTACCAACATTTTGAATTATAAATTGGATTTGGAACTCACAGAAACATGTGAATTTCACTGCATGTGATTGGAAGTTGTCATGGCAATATTAGAGGCGAGATTTTGGTAAAACCGGATCTAAGTCTGCTAGAGGAGTATTTGATTTGCAAATGTGAGTATACACAGCCTCTTGGTTTCTACTCCTTGGAGATCTGTCAATCTCATCAAATGCACTAAAATCCTCTCAAGAAAGACCATTTCCAAGTAGCTCAATTGGTTAGAGCAACACCCGCGACAGGTGGATATGGGGGTTCGAGCCCTTGCTTGGACATCGATATTTGACAGGTTATTGGTGATTCTAATAATTAAATATTTTTCCCGTTGCCATATGCCAATTTAAATCAGAATCCCACGATAATGTGATCTTCTCTCGGGTTCCTCCGTGTCCTACAGGACGTGTTCTGGGTGCATCGCCAGGGTGTCGACGGGTTCGTGCAGAAGAGAGACCCGGACAACTTGTTGCTGTCGCTCTCGGAGCCGATGAAACTTGCTGCCGAGGCGACGACGCCTGTCGCTGCCGTCGACGGAGTCGCTGTTCTGGCGTTATTCGAGGGGGAGTGGTTAGTGCAGGATCTCCATGGCAACCACGTGGCTGTGACAAAATCTCTTTAATTCCACTAAAATAGCTTTATTTATATAAATCTTTACATTTTACGTACCCCAGAAAAAATTGCCTTTCTTTTTTTTACATTTTTGTTTGCGTTCTAGCAGCCCAAACGCGTGCTCCGATTTGAACCAAATATTCAGAGCCAGTTTGTGTGTCCAATTTTAGCTGCTTTACTTTGATCCGTCTAATGGATCAGCTTCACATTTTATCACCGCAAAATATCGCTACGCTCGTCTCACAACGCAACTTGAATTGCGTCCACGAAGCCCTGACGGCAGGCAAATCAAACGTTGACCTAGTCAGTGATACCAACCCCTGACCTCGACAGGGCGCGCGCTGCCGTCGTCTCCAGCCGTCCCGAGCTTCGCATTCGTTTCCTCGACTATGGTAACGAAATGGTGGCGCCGCCGTCAGAACTCCGTCCGATGCCTGAAAGCTTGGCACAAGTCCCAGCGCAGGTAACTACCACCGATCGCCACCTGTCGCACCGCCAAAGGAACTTCCCTAATAAATAGCGGCCTCGACACGGTTACGAAGATGTTTGCAATTTAAATAAGACTTCACATAAATAAACTTGTCCAATGTCAAATCGGAGTTACTGGAGATTGAATGGTTGCGACGTGGTACAGCATATTGTAAATTTGTGTCTGTTTCAGTGCTGGAAGGTTCGACTCAGTGGTGACACTTCTTTAGCTGTCAGTCAACTGAATGAATATTCTGTTTTCTCAGGCACATTCCTCAGCCAGGTTGGTGCTCAATGCAAGGTGGTCTGGTTCATTTGTCTTCTGTCTCGTAGCCGCATTCTCACGCTTTGTTTTTCCAGGGGGTCGACTCGGTTTGGACGCTTCGGGGAGAGATCGCTCAATAACGTCACATTCATTTTCTTTTTCACTCGATCATTAAACTTTATTTTTGTAAGAAAAGCCAATTAAGTCACAGAAGGCTTATATAGAAGGTTTTCACGCTGTTTAAAAACTGATTGTTGTCACTTACAAGATTATATTATAATACTTTTAGCTACCGTAAGACGGGCTACTAGGCGTGTTAAGACTGCGAGTATTTGATTTTTGTTAGTATTTCTTTGCTAAATAAGTGCCTTATAAATCAAGAATATAACATGCGTTTTCTTTTGTTTGTCCTTCGCCATAAAACATTTACCAATTTCCTATTTTTTCGACAGATGAATATTTGCTATTTGCACATTTTTCTCAGCTGGTTGTTATATTCTTGCATACGAATCTGATAATAGCAGAGCTAGCAACCCTTTGCTCATCTGGATCATCTGTCTTTCTCCTGGAGCGACTGCAGCAACGTATCGTCATTTGGTTTACCAGTGTAACCCATCAATAATATATACATGCAGTGAGTAACAAACACAACACTGAATTTAAAGAAATGTGTGGCTTCTAAGGAAGTTCACTGCCAGCCGAGATATTTTCAGAAAGTCGGAAAATATCGGACGGTTGGGGAGTCTAATTCAAGTAGTTTTTAGGGCTAGGTCCTCTGAGCATCTCTATGCCTTCAGGTAGTAATGATAAAATAGTAGGTTATTGTCAATGAGACCATACAATTCAATGTACAGACAGTATATTTCTAAAGTTATTTACACATGATGGAAATTAATCTTTCCCATGCTCTACCTTTTAGTCTCTAATTGAAATTGTCGGGTTAGCATTCCTTGATATTCTGTGGCAGGGCGTGATACAGTACTGGTCTTAAGTATAAGTATTCTTGTGGGGTGTTAATATTTTTGGTTTTTTAACATCTTTAGGAATGAACAACCAAAGCTGTTCGGCGAGAATATGCGGCCCTTCCGCTATATCTGTAATCATAGCTCCCGCTCTAATCAAACGGCTGTCAAGTGATTGGGAACATGGCGGACCACGTTGGTGTTGCGGGTTCAGAGAAACCCATTTTCAGGGAACTGTCTGCCGACGATCCAGACCCAGAAGTTACAGAGATCGAAAGTCTTTGTATGAACTGTGGTGACAATGTAAGTGTTGAAAACATAGTTCGTGGTTGATGGAAATGGATGTTCACTGGAAAAAGTCGGGTATAACCTACAAATTTGCATGCCTTTCTTCCCTTATGTGGTTATTAACCACAATACCAGAGATAATACTATCGATAATATCTTTATTGATGAAAATACTATTGAGTGCATAGGTATTGTCAGAAGGCCTGCATAAGTATTAAATATTCTGAGAAGCAAACAAGCCGACAACATGTTGTGACGAAAGTGCCACCCAATTGCGCGGACAGCCATACTTAAAACAAACCTCTACAATTAGATAATTATGACTCAAAATATGAATACAATATTCATTATACTGATATTCATTATATCAATATTGATTCATAACAATATCGTAGTTTAGTGTAAACCAGTCTCAAATAATTTCGTCATTTTCAATCTTTTTAATTTCTCTGTAAGAAATAACGGAGTAAACATGTTTCTTACACAGGGTTCCACTCGAATACTCCTCACCAGAATTCCATTCTACAAAGAAGTGATCATGATGTCATTCGCTTGCGACAAATGCGGAATGCGCAACAATGAACTGCAATCCAGCGGCACCATTGAACCGAAAGGAGTACGAACGTTGCTTCGGGTTCAGACGATGAAAGATCTCAACCGTCAGGTAGTCAAGTCCGACTTCACATCTGTTCTCATACCGGAACTGGATTTTGAGATTCCTGCTCAATCACAAAAGGGTGGTAAGAGGGGTCATTCCATGTGTAATCACTCACTTTTAATTAAATTTCACTTTGACCGACCCAGATTTTGATGAAAATTGGTATACTTGTTAAGTTTGTTGACTTAGGGGCTATTTTTTTTTTTTTTTTTTTTTGGTCCAACCGTTCGGATATTACAAGGGGGGGAAGTTGGGGTCATTTTGCCCCCCGGGCGTGTAGTGACCACCCTTTCTACGCAATATCTAGGGTTCTATGGGAGCTACAGAGCTGGGAAAAAAATCATCTGAAAGGTAATTTCATACCCTACCTGAATATGGAAACAAAAATGACGATATGTTAATACGAATTTAATTGTGATTTTACACATCTGCATTTTCCAAAATGACCATATCGCTGATGAGTCATTTTTGATTTGCCTGATTTTTTTTCTATATATACAGAACATACATATGATCATGTGTTCCAAAAATCAAGATGGGTGTTTTACCACTTTCCAAGAAAAAAAATTTTTTCTATAAAAAAGTGCCTTTTTGCCAGTAGAACAGCATTTTGATCACAATTATTGTGATCAGAGCACTGGCATATATTTTATATTAAAGTTGATTTTTGTTTGCACAGTTGCATGTTCTTGAAATGTTATTCTCTACAATACAAATCGATTGTTTGCCATATTCCTGTAAATCATGGATCAAGTTGAAACAGTTCATAGAAGTCAAAAGTTTGTTCATTTCTTGTCTGGACTTGCATCTACAAGAATCTTAAAATGGTATTCCCTAGAATACAACTATAGATTGTTTGTCATGCTCCTGAATCATGGATCAAGTTGTAACAGGTTACAAGTAAAAAGTTTGGTAATTTCTTGTCTGGACTAAAGCAATCAGTCTCTGGCCTCATGTTGATGAGGATAGAAGCTAATTTGCTCTCAAGCACCTTTTATTTAGAGATTCATAATGTGCTCAATTGGACTGTTCTTTGAAGAAGAATGTGGACCCATCGAAGATCTAGCGATTAAAAGCATTGAAAGTTTCAATAGTGACCAGCAGTTATCATTAGCTCTGCGTACTAAGTGTGATAATGTGAAGACCGTGTGTCATTTACATGAAAAGAAATTCCTTCGTCTGTATAGCTGTCACCACAAGTTATGCTGCGATCCGTTTCAGGCTCACTGTGGAATAGTGAAAGTTAATGGGTTAAGAGAAATTAATGCAGCATCCAGGACGAAATACTTGGAGATTGCCGACCTCATCCCTGGAAAGAAATTATGCTCAACTTGCCGTAAGCTGCTCTCGCTCAGGCTGAAGGAACTAACAACCGTTTCTGTTCTAACGCCAACTAAATCCACTGAACTTGACCTACCTTTCGTGGACATACCCTGTGAAGCAGATGCCGTGAATCAGTCTTTAGCTGCATTTGGTGTGTCACCTATTAATACCACCAAACTAAAGGGTAAATCTATGTTTTATTCGAAAAGAAAGTTCAGCGAAATAACACAAGGTGTAAAGAAGAGATTGGAACTAGTATCTCCCAGTAATGAAGAAATCAGCAAAGAAGATTTGACATCTTCAGAGGAGTGCAAGGACAGCATCCGTGATGGGTCAGAGATAATAGCACAACTGAAAGAAAAGTTTAAGACGAGTACCAGAAGCGAGAAAATAACAATTTTATCTGTGCTTCCAAAAAGTTGGAGCATTAAGAGAATAATGCAAGAGTTCAATGCATCTAACCATTTGGTACGTAAAACCAAACAACTAGTAAAGGCCCAAGGGATACTGCCATCTGCAAATCAAAAAGCAGGAAAAACTCTTTCCCCTGATTGCATTCAACTGATTGAAGAGTTTTATGAAAATGATGATGTAAGCCGTGTCATGCCGGGTAAAAAAGATTTTGTCTCGGTTAAAGTGGGTGACAATCGAGTTCACCGCCAGAAGAGACTAGTGTTAAGCAACTTAAGTGAAGTGTATCGCAGCTTCAAAGATAAATATCCTGACATCAAGGTTGGATTCTCGAAGTTTGCAGAGCTCAGACCCAAACATTGTGTTCTGGCAGGAGCAGCTGGGACACATTCTGTCTGTGTCTGTACGATACACCAAAACGTTAAGTTGATGGCTTTGGGAGCAAAGCTGCCTTTGCTTTCAGACGGTACCATCAAATCATACCAACACTGCCTTGCCAGCCTCATGTGCAACCCCCCGCTTCTCAACTGCTTTGTAGGAAAGTGTGGCAATTGTCCGGGAACCGATGAACTTCGTGAATGGCTAGAAATCTCATTCAGTGAAAATTTCATAGACTCTGTGACTTATAAACAGTGGCTGTCAACAGACAGATGTACCCTAGAGACAATTACGAAACCTACAGATGAGTTTGTTGACTGTTTTATTGAAAAATGCATTTTATTAAGAAATCATGATTTTATTGCACGGCAGCAAGCGGCATTCATGCAGGAGAAGAAAGCCAACCTTAAACCAGGGGAAGTTTTAGTAGTGGGCGACTTCGCTGAGAATTATTCTTTTGTGCTCCAGGATGCTGCACAAGGTTACCATTGGAATAACAGCCAATGCACCCTTCACCCATTTGTGTGTTACTTTAAGCCTGAAGATCGAGACATACAACATTTAAGTTACGTTGTCATTTCTGACTCGCTAACTCATGACACCGTTACTGTGCACACTTTCCAAAAGCACCTGATAAGACACCTGAAACAAAACATTTCGGATGTATCCCATTTAATTTACTTTTCTGATGGAGCGGCAGCCCAATATAAGAATAAGAAGAATTTTTCCAACTTGTGCCATCATGAAGTTGACTTCGAACTAACTGCTGAGTGGCATTTTTTTGCCACATCCCACGGTAAAGGACCATGCGATGGAGTTGGTGGGACTGTAAAACGAAATGCAGCACGGGCAAGTTTACAGAAACCATATGCCGACCAAATAATGACGCCGATAGACTTTTACCGGTGGGCAACAGAAAATGTGTGGACTGTAAATTTTGTGTTTGTAGCCAATGAAGAGATTACAGCAAATGGCATCAAACTTAAAGAACGATTCAAAGAATTAAAAACTATCGTAGGCACAAGAAGCTTTCATGCGTTCTACCCAAAATCGCTAACTTCCTTACATGTGAAACACTTTTCTCTTTCTGAAGAAATCAACATTGTGAAGATTGTTGAGAAAAATGAAGAAGGAGAAGAAGAAGAAGAAGAAGAAGAGGAGGAAGCAACAGCAGCAGAAATACCCGAGTTTGAGTTCAAAGACGTGGGCAGTTTCATCACTGTAGCATACAACGAAGACTGGTGGCTAGCGTGTGTTCTTGAAAAATCATCACAGTCTCTTGAACTTCAAGTCAACTTTCTACACCCTCATGGACCAGCTCCATCATATTTTTATCCCAGTGTACAAGACAAACTAATTGTAGCTTTTGCTGATGTTTTAACACTGGCCGACCCCAACACGGCAACTGGTCGAACATACTTTTTGTCGGCTACAGACACCAACAGGGCAACAGCAGGGCTTATAAAATATGTACCTCAATAAGGTAAACTACATCTCTCTTAAGATATGCAAATTTGTACTTCATAGTAGCTATGATTGTAAGTAATGATCATTTTCTTGAATGTTGTCTTAAATTCAGTTCATATTAATTTATATTATGAATGAATTTGCAGAAAACATTTTTTTTTCTTGGAAAGTAGTAGAACACCCATCTTGATTTTTGGAACACATGATCATATGTATGTTCTGTACATATAGAAAAAAAATCAGGCAAATCAAAAATGACTCATCAGCGATATGGTCATTTTGGAAAATGCAGATGTGTAAAATCACAATTAAATTCGTATTAACATATCGTCATTTTTGTTTCCATATTCAGGTAGGGTATGAAATTACCTTTCAGATGATTTTTTTCCCAGCTCTGTAGCTCCCATAGAACCCTAGATATTGCGTAGAAAGGGTGGTCACTACACGCGCGGGGGGCAAAATGACCCCAACTTCCCCCCCTTGTAATATCCGAACGGTTGGACCAAAAAAAAAAAAATTAAAAAATAGCCCCTAAGTCAACAAACTTAACAAGTATACCAATTTTCATCAAAATCTGGGTCGGTCAAAGTTTGAGGTGAGTGATTACACATGGAATGACCCAGAGGCAATTTCTGAACTAAACAACCTGCTGTTCTTTCTCATTGTCTGCATTTCATATAACTAGGTCAAAGCTTTGGAGGCCAAACCTCTTTTCATTTCATTTCATTTCGTTCAACTGACTACATATTACGTTGAAGATTTGCTGACGATGGAAATTACATACTTACATACTACCACATAAATGAATATGAACACTGAACGGTTCGGCGCGTTGGAAACACCGGTACTCGTGAGATCACCAAAGTTAAGCAACATTGCGCTGAGTCATTTATTAGATAGGTGACCATCAAACACATGACCAGTTCTGTTTGGGAAAGAGGTTGGAGGGATGAAAGTTAAGCAAAACTGTGCTGGGTCAGGTATTGGATGGGTGACCATCATACCCATGGCCAGTTCTGTTCAGGAGAGAGGTTCAAGGGATGAAAGTTAGTACAGCAACTTCACTCGCCTTGCTTATCAACCTCTCGACAGCATGGATTTGTGGAGGAATCCTGTTGTTCGCGTTGTACCGTCCTTCGGAAGGGACGTTAAGCTAATGGTCCCCTTGGTGCTCTTCGACAGGAGTAGGCTACAAGCCAATACTGGTTTTCACTCATTCCTTTTAGGCTATGTTAGGTTCATCATCATCCACTCATTCAACGACGCCATTAGACCAGTGCCGCATGACCAGTTGTCAAAACAGTGCGTCTTTAATCACCACAAATCAATACAATACAAAAGCAGCACAAAAATAAATTTCCAAATATTGTTTCGCTCGCCTTGCAGAAGTGACAACGGTGGAGGGTGTAATCAACCGGGCACTGGCTGCACTGGAACAAGATCAAGGTCGACGAACTGAAGAACACCCCGAGGATGCTGCTAAAGTTGAGGACTTTATTGTGAAGCTACGAAACCTGAAGGAGATGGAGACCCCATTTAACATGGTGAGTTCAATACTCTTGTCTAGACATATCCAATGAACACGCAGGATTAATTGTAACTTATTATCTTGACATTCATTTAAACATTACACATGACCAGTTCTGTTTGGGAGAGAGGTTGGAGGGATGAAAGTTAAGCAACACTGCGCTAGGTCAGGTATTGGATGGGTGACCATCATACACATGCCCAGTTCTGTTCGGGAGAGAGGTTGGAGGGATGAAAGTTAAGCAACACTGTGCTAGGTCAGGTATTGGATGGGTGACCATCATACACATGCCCAGTTCTGTTTGGGAGAGAGGTTGGAGGGATGAAAGTTAAGCAACACTGCGCTAGGTCAGGTATTGGATGGGTGACCATCATACACATGCCCAGTTCTGTTCGGGAGAGAGGTTGAATGGATGAAAGTTAGTACAGCAACTTCACTCCCCTTGCTTATCAACCTCTCGACAGCATGGATTTGTGGAGGAATCCCGTTGTTCGAATTGAACCGTCTTTCGGAAGGGACGTAATGCCAATGGTCCCCGTGGTGTTTAATAGGAGCAGGCTATGTGTTGGCACCAGGTTTCCCCTCCTCCCTTCTAGGCTAGGTTACTCTTGTACATCGTGCAACATGTCAGCGAAACTTACCGAACCCTTGAACCGTCTGTGGATCTCGATCGAGCGACAGTTTGAGACTCATTCTTGCCGACTGCCTATCAGGTGTTCCGAGACATTAGCGGGAACTGCTTCGTGGAGAACCCGTCGGCGCCGAGCACGGATCGCGGCACCGAGACGTCCCACTTCCCTCGTACGCGCGCCGAAGATAACTTGCTGGGCATGTACACGGCCGAACAGATCGAGGGGACGGAGCCCAAGGAAGAGGAGGAGTCTAAGGGGCTGATGCGACCGATCGCAGAAGGAGCCTTTCGATTAGAGGACATGCACGGTGAGGTGCTTACGTTCCAGACAAACTGTCCGCAGTGCGGAGCTCCGGCTGAGACCAACATGAAGATCACGAGTATCCTTGCAACACTTGACAGTGCTTCTCAATTCTGCTATCTTATGTTACCACGGGTATATCATGGTCTAGCATAGGAGGTTCAATGGTAGATTCAACGTTTGGTAGCCATGGAGATGCTGAGATCGCCTGACAGAGCTTCTCAATTCTGCTATCTTATGTTACCACGGGTATATCAATGTCTAGCATAGGAGGTTCAATGGTAGATTCAACGTTTGGTAGCCATGGAGATGCTGAGATCACCTGACAGAGCTTCTCAATTCTGCTATCTTATGTTACCACGGATATATCATGGCCTAGCATAGGAGGTTCAATGGTAGATTCAACGTTTGGTAGCCATGGAGATGCTGAGATCACCTGACAGAGCTTCTCAATTCTGCTATCTTATGTTACCACGGGTATATCATGGCCTAGCATAGGAGGTTCAAAACAAAAGAAAGAAAGTTAACGTTGTTTCAGACAAGTTTTTTTATTTTTAGCCTCACTGATAACTACGCAGAGACTTAACCACCGGGTTTCCCCTTCTTCCTTCTAGGCTATGTTAGGTTCATCATCATACACTCATTCACCGACGCCATTAGGTTAGTGCCACATGGCACGTTGTCAAAACAGTGCGTCATTAAACACCACAAAATCAGGGTACCTCTCCCCACCTCCACTTGGACCAGTTACAGCTTGCACATGCTCCTTAGCCCCGTTCAGGCATACCACATTTCAAGGAGGTGCTCATCATGGCTACCAACTGCGAGGCGTGCGGAACTCGATCAAACGAAGTTAAGTCGGGCGGAGGGATCGAACCCAAGGGCATGCGCATAGCGGTCAAGGTTACCGGCCCGGAAGACTTCTCGCGAGACGTGCTCAAGGTACGTCCTCTTATTTTCCTTTCAACAACTGTCTGACTTTTTAGAAAAACTATTTGAACTGGGGTTTGAATGCTAGGTAAAGAGCAACTTAATTTTGAGTTATTGACCCTGATTATTTTAATTAGATGCATTTAGGATGCTTGAACTTGGTAATTGTTTTAATTTTTTGTGGTTCTTTTGTTATTGGAAATTTGTCAGGACTGCTCTGACCCGTGCTAAAGTAACAGGTACAAGTTACGAAAAGTTGGGAAATTTAGTTGTTCTTCACTCAACATTCAAAACCCAGTTGAATTATTTTTTGTCAAAACTAGTAGACATGAGTCTAAAAACTATCATAGCCCTCGAACTGTTCCCTGAAGCGTAGTCTCCACGGCAACTGCCTTGTGTTAACAGGCTGAGACGTGCTCGCTGTCCGTGCCGGAGCTCGACCTGGAGGTGGGCGGAGCCGCCCTCGGAGGTCGCTTCACGACGGTGGAAGGTTTGCTGGCAGCGATGCGTGACCAGCTGTACTCACACGGACACATGTTCGGTGACAGCGCAGATCCTGACGCGCCGCAACGCATGGACGGCTTCTTGACGCGGTTCGATCGCGTACTGGCCGGCGAGGCAGAGGTCACGCTAGTGTTGGACGATCCCGCGGGGAACAGCTACGTGCAGGTGAATTATGATAGTACCGCCGTTCTGCGTTCGTTAATCTCTTTCATTCGCTCTGTAGTTGAAAATATTTTTCCTAATAACGTTGCACCCATCACGATAAGGGTCAATGCATCCAACGTCAAATTGAAATTACTCGAGATTGACAGGTTGTGACGTGATATAGCGTCACTAGAATCAGAGTGACTGTGAGTATTCACAGCCTCTTGGTTCTACTCCTTGGAGATCCGTCATTCTCATCAAATACACTAAAATTCTCTCAAAAAGCCAGTGTCCGAGTAGCTCAATTGGTTAAAGCAACACCCGCGACAGGTGGAGATCGGGGTCCAAGTAGCTCAATTGGTTAGAGCAACACCCGCGACAGGTGGAGATCGGGGTCCAAGTAGCTCAATTGGTTAGAGCAACACCAGCGACAGGTGGAGATCGGGGTCCAAGTAGCTCAATTGGTTAGAGCAACACCCGCGACAGGTGGAGATCGGGGTCCAAGTAGCTCAATGGGCTAGAGCAACACCCGCGACATGGGGAGATCGGGGTTAGAGTCCCCGTTTGGGCATACATTTTTGAGATAGTTTTAGTGTTTATAGCAATAAAAAACTTAACTTCTAGCTTTTTTCTCACGTATTCTGACCGTTGTGCATCGCAAGTGTGGTGCACAAGTTCGCGATCTATGAGGCAATCGGCTATTTCCGCCGTGTGGTGGAATTCTTGAAGCCTAGGCCTTATATTCAATCATGTGTGAAAAACTTCAATTTAATCACCTTGTTAGAGGGAGGGGTGGGGGGGAATGATTGAACACGAGGCTAAGTTTAGAGGTAAATATGGTCATGAATTGAAGTAATAGGAATAAAATGGATTGGAATGATTGAAGAACTGTTTATGATTAGAAATCAGGTTAGTGCAATGAAGATTGTGAATAGTTTTAAGAATTTTAAGATATCACTTACACAAGGTACACAATGTACGAATCAGTTTCAAAGAATTACATACACATATACATACAATACAAATTAAATACAAATCACAGTTACAAATTAAATCAAATAGCAAATAGATTACTTTTCCAGTTCGGGTCTCGGGCATCAGATCGCGAATTGAAAGTGTGACTGTTTTACGTTCCAGAGCCTCACCTACCCCGAGACGGACCCTCGTCTGGAGATAACGCAGTACGAACGTTCCTTCGAAGACAACGAGGAGCTTGGCTTGAACGATATCAACACGGAGAACTACCAGGACACGTGATTGCGGGAACATCCCAGCGCGGTCGGCCCAAAACGATTGTAACAATGTTTAAAACGTTTTTAACAAAAATGCTTTTGATTCGTAAGAAGTGTTTTTGTTTAGTCGACGACGTCCCTGATGACCGGGTCTCCATCCAGTTTTTTGAGGTTGGGCAGCTTCTTTATGACGTCCGCACGCCACTGAGATTCCTCCATGTTCTCCGAGATAGGGTTACCTGCAGTGCAATCGTTGATAGTTACCTTGACTCTAGGATTGGATGGGTGACCATCATATACATGACCATCATATACATGACCATCATACACATTACCATCATACACATGACCATCATATACATGACCATCATACACATGACCATCATATACATGACCATCATACACATGACCATCATACACATTACCATCATACACATGACCATCATTTACATGACCATCATATACATGACCATCATACACATGACCATCATATACATGACCATCATACACATGACCATCATACACATTACCATCATACACATGACCATCATTTACATGACCATCATATACATGACCATCATACACATGACCATCATACACATTACCATCATACACATGACCATCATATACATGACCATCATACACATGACCATCATACACATGACCATCATACACATGACCAGTTCTGTTTGGGAGAGAGGTTGGAGGGATGAAAGTTAGTACATCAACTTCACTCGCCTTGCTTATCAACCTCTCGACAGCATGGATTTGTGGAGGAATCCTGCTGTTCGCGTTGTACCGTCCTTCGAAAGGGATGTTAAGCCGGTGGTCCCCTTGGTGCTCTTCGACAGAAGTAGGCTACGTGCCACCTCCGGGTTTCCCCTCCTCCCTTCTAGGCTAGGTTAGGTTCATCATCATCCACTCATCCACCAACGCCATTAGGCCAGTGCCACATGGCACGTTGTCAAAACAGAGCGTCGTTAAACAACACAAATCAATCAATCAATTGATCGGAGGATAAGCATGGACACAACCGACTGAGTTTCTCACCGACTAGCAGCAGATCTTCCAGAGAAGGTACTTCTTGCAGTCGAGCGATCTCTGCCCAGTCTCGGACGAGGTTGTTGGACATGTAGAGGACTTTGAGCTTACGCAACGAAGTCGCGCCTTTCACCTTGTCTATTAAATTGTACGACACCCACAGCTCTTCTAGTGTGTCTTGGAGCGCCTCCTGGAAGTTTGGTCACCAGAAGTTGTAACTATTTCTTTAATTACATGGTTAGAGTGCTAAGAAATGCTGGATAAGTGGCTTGGTAAAAAAAAAAGGAATAGGTCGATTGTGAATACAACAAAATCCAGTTTGGCTTACCAGTCCAGAAAATGATCGTAAGTAGTTCCTTCCGATCGACAGAATTTTCAAATTCTTCAGTGAATTGATTCCAGCTATTTTTTCAATCATATTTGTAGACAGCGACAGTTTTCTAAGCAAAATGATTGTGTTACGACAAGCGCAAAGAGGCAAACCAAAGGCTACCAAAGTCAAAATGGCCGATAGCATTTTAGATAGCTTTTTAGTCTTTTTATTATTTTATGAGAACCATTAATTTTGAAGTAATCAACAAGAATTTGTTTGCAGTAGCTTTTATGGGAAAAATGTGTCTAGTTTGAAATTGGTGGTTCCAATAAAACGGGCTATAATCTCTTGTGACCAAGTCAGAAGCCGAACCCCCGGACTTTCTTTCATCTTTTGCCACTAGCAATTTCTACTTCTTGCATTTCCTTCTTTCTTCCACAATTTATAGCAGATACTTACTCGCATTTATTTAAAACTGATAGTGTGTTATCCATTTTTTCAATAGGAGGCCATTGAAAGCATAGATTAACTTCAGTTGCCTCTGTGGGATCAAGCGACGTTTTCTTCTCCCATCTACTTATCGCCTCTTTGATCGTCGTTGCTTTGGCCTGAGGATTCAAAAGAATTTCTCTGTTAGTTTTGCCTTATGTTTTCAGAATATTTGATAAAGGACTTATTTCAGGTAAGTTTACCATTTTTCCAGAAGCTAAATATTTGATATCTGGAGGCAATTAGTGATATAGGTTTAAGAAAGAGATTTATGAAAACAGCAAAGGCTTAAAGAATTGTTATTGAATGCATTTTGTTTTGTTGTTGCCTTAGCAACTGGGTCCTGAGAGTTTCCCATATCGAATTCTTGCGCGCTAGATGCAGTGGCTAGATGGCGTTGCTGTAGGATTTGTAGGATGTACTTGGGGCAAACTGGCTTCTAGAAAATAAGTTTCATGCGATTTGCCGGTCATCTGTCTGTGCAAGTGACAGTCGTGGTGTGATTAGTCTACTACATTAGTTTTTTTTTATAAAAGGTATACTCAAGGGACTAATTATTGTTTTCATCACAGACTGTGCCAAAGAATGCTTAAGCTAGCCATTAATCGTTGCGAAAGATTACATCATCTATGCAGAATCCTTCCATATTCAACTTGTAAATTGCCCCTGTCCATCAGAAACTCACAAAAACACTTTTCTCGAACTAGACTATTCAAACATTTTCAATGGTAGGTCAATAAATTTGGCTATTTAGTTAGTAAATGGATTGTTAGCAACTCTTTCTGGATTTTTACATATTTTTCTTCTGTCCTGACTCGATTTGTCTTCTACAGTTGTTTGGTCTCCACCTCTGCACCAAAAATGAGTAACGCCGAGCACTTTATCTTACCGAATGATCAGCCAGTCGTGGAGCTTGATTGCACTACTGCCTTCAATGCGCTAGCAATCAAGGAAAAGTTGTACGCTCATTATCTAAGCCAAGCAGCATGGAATGGTGGACTAATCGTCTTGGTCCAGGTACCTACCTACCTGCCCACTACTTACTCATTTACTACTGTAATCACGCTTCTGAGACAATACAATTTTACATGATATTTTACTATGCATTTCAGACTTCACCAGAATCTCCTTTAATATTCATCCTACTTCACAAATTATTTTCTGGGCAACCCATTGCTGAGCTAAAACAAGCTGCACTTGACGAAGCCCAGCTCTCTGGTGAAGAAGTAAAGGTAGGTTTCTTGATTTCGTTTGATTTCATTGAAAATGGGGCCTGTGGCACTGATCTAATGGCATCAACGATGAGCCTAACCTAGCTTAGAAGGGTGCAGGGGGAACCCGGTGCCGGCACGTAGCCTACTCCTGTCGAAGAGCACCAAGAGGACCACCGGCTTAACATCTCTTCCGAAGGACGGTACAACACGAACAACAGGATTCCTCCACAAATCCATGCTGTCAAGAGGTTGATAAGCAAGGCAAATGAAGTTGTTGAACTAACTTTCATCCCTCCAACTTCTCTCCCGAACAGAACTGGTCATGTGTATGATGGTCGCCCATCCAATACCTGACCCAGCGCAGTGTTGCTTAACTTCTGCGACCCTATCCATCATGTTACATGAGCATGATGGATGATGGTTATAAATAATACATGTTTCCCCCTGCAGGCAGCGTTGGTGTATTCAAATGGAGTCTTCACAAACAGCGGCAACTACAAAGGGTTCGGTGACAGCAAGCTGATTCCAAACCTGCCGGCGGAGAAGTTGGAAGCCCTGATCAAGTCCAGCAAAGCGTACAAGAAGGAGCCTAAGATCATGCTGTCGCTGTGGGATCGCGTCAAGACCAGCATCTACTCGCTCACCGATCGCGAGAAAAGCCTCGGCCTCTCTGAGAAGGTGCGGTACTTGCAGCTGAAATAACCTGAACAGCGGTTGACATTGAGAAGCTTTGAAGTCATGAGAATTAATGATATTGAGTTCACTCAAAGAGCCCGTGCTATTCCAAGTGTTTTCGTTGTTAGTTTTCATAGAAAGCATAGATTTTACCACTTAAATGGTCAATATTGGTTAAAAACATGTTTAAAAAACTCTAAAATTAGCATAGAAATCATTAAGTCACCTCAGATTTAGGGACTCCTACCTGTTGCCAGCAATGGATTGCCTGACTTCAATTTGAGATCAGCTGACTGGATCATATGCTCTATCCAGGTTATTTGAGATCAGCTGGCTGGATCCTATGCCCTATTCAGATTATTTGAGATCAGCTGACTGGATCCTATGCTCTATCCAGGTTATTTTAGATCAGCTGACTGGATCCTATGCTCTATCCATGTTATTTGAGATCAGCTGGCTGGAGCCTATGCTCTATCCAGGTTATTTGAGATCAGCTGGCTGGATCCTATGCTCTATCCAGGTTATTTGAGATCAGCTGGCTGGATCTTATGCTCTATCCAGGTTATTTGAGATCAGCTGGCTAGATCCTATGCTCTATCCAGGTTATTTGAGATCAGCTGGCTGGATCCTATGCTCTATCCAAGTTATTTGAGATCAGCTGGCTGGATCTTATGCTCTATCCAGGTTATTTGAGATCAGCTGGCTAGATCCTATGCTCTATCCAGGTTATTTGAGATCAGCTGGCTGGATCCTATGCTCTATCCAGGTTATTTGAGATCAGCTGGCTGGATCCTATGCTCTATCCAGGTTATTTGAGATCAGCTGGCTGGATCCTATGCTCTATCCAGGTTATTTGAGATCAGCTGGCTGGATCTTATGCCCTATTCAGATTATTTGAGATCAGCTAACTGGATCCTATGCTCTATCCAGGTTATTTGAGATCAGCTGGCTAGATCCTATGCTCTATCCAGGTTATTTGAGATCAGCTGGCTGGATCCTATGCTCTATCCAGGTTATTTGAGATCAGCTGGCTGGATCCTATGCTCTATCCAGGTTATTTGAGATCATCTGACTGGATCCTATGCTCTATCCATGTTATTTGAGATCAGCTGGCTGGATCCTATGCTCTATCCAGGTTATTTGAGATCAGCTGGCAGGATCCTATGCTCTATCCAGGTTATTTGAGATCAGCTGGCTGGATCCTATACTCTATCCAGGTTATTTGAGATCAGCTGGCTGGATCCTATGCTCTATCCAGGTTATTTGAGATCAGCTGGCTGGATCCTATGCTCTATCCAGGTTATTTGAGATCAGCTGGCTGGATCCTATACTCTATCCAGGTTATTTGAGATCAGCTGGCTGGATCCTATGCTCTATCCAGGTTATTTGAGATCAGCTGGCTGGATCCTATGCTCTATCCAGGTTATTTGAGATCAGCTGGCTGGATCCTATACTCTATCCAGGTTATTTGAGATCAGCTGGCTGGATCCTATGCTCTATCCAGGTTATTTGAGATCAGCTGGCTGGATCCTATGCTCTATCCAGGTTATTTGAGATCAGTGATCTACCACACAGCCATCTCCAATCTGGGTTTCGTTGAAAGTGTCTCTCCATCGCAGGGCATCACCACGTACTTCTCCAGCAACTGCGCGCTGGACGACTCGGAGGCCGTCAACGGCTTTCTCAAACGAAACAACCTGGAGGCGTACAATAACCGCATTTTCAAGACGATTGAGAACGGCTCAGCGTGCTACGAGGCAAGTGAGACACGGAGCTAACGGCTTTCGTATTGAAAGAAACTTTTTGTATTTAAGTTTGTATACTAAGTGGAGAACGACTAATTTTTCCCGATGTTTCGTAACTTGCAGTTGCACCTGACCCTTATCAATGGTTAGCACTGCTTTGAACCTTGATAAAGTAACAGTTATATATATATATATTATCTTTTCAATTTATTTATTTTTTTTTTTTCCATTTTTTACAACAGGAAGAAAATATTTAATTTATGGCATTTAACTTGATTATGCCAAATCATTTTTCGTCTTCTTCACGCTCTTTTTCATTCACCAACTTCTTCCACACTTCCTTATCTCGCCAGCTTTCTCTTCTACTTCGTTCCATTTCCCATCTCTTTCCCCCACATCTGCTTGTATGTCTAGTATCCATCTTTCTATTGCTCTTTCCCATCTCTCATATTCCAAGCTTAAAATCTTTCTTGGCAATCTTTCTTCTTCCATTCTCATCATTTTTCCAAACAATTTCAACCATTCTTTCCCTATTTTAAAAACCCAATCTCTCTATAATTATCCGTTTTCTCAAAATTTTGCTTTTAATCTTGTCCAACTTCGTTACGACTTCAATACTATTTATAAACTTCATCGGTGCTGCTTCCATTCTTCTTCCCTTCGTTCCATTCAAACTTCACTATATACATATATATATATATATGTTAAACAAGTGCTAGGGTTAGATAAAGTGGGTTACATAATAATGTCGTCTGTTGTTTTCAGATCCGCATGGCGTCAGTGGATGCGGGACCCCACGAAGCTGTCACCCTCCCCGAGCAGGAGTTCGCTGGGTGCAAGTTCCGCGTGACCCGCGGCGACTATTCCAAGCTGCTGGGCCTCGTCTCCGACAACCTGGTCAAGGCAAAGGTCAGTGCGCTGTGGGACGAGTTTATCTGTGTTTTCCGAGGCAAAGCCCATCAGAAATGATTGCAGACTTGGGATGGGAATCGCTTAAACAGAGACAAACTGAGGCGAAACTGATCGGCTTCTACAAATCGTGTTAAGCTGTTAAGCTGGCATGTTAAGCTGCTGGAAAGGGGCTACAACACAGATGTAGGAAAATACTCCTTTCTGGCAGACAGTGTAGGTGCATGGAATCGTCTCCCAAGGGAGCTAGATCCGAGCTAGATCCACATCCTATCGCAGATAATGTTAATGTGACTCAAAATAAATGAATAAATAAATAAATAATAATAATACCTCTTGGGCTTCTTCTCGGCAGAAAATTCACATCAGTTCAGACTTGCTTTTATTTATATTGAAGGAGTGAAAGTTTGCAATTGTTTACCCAGAGAAATGAGAAAATTAGAAATTGAAAAGTTAAAGTTAAGGTTAAAGAAATTATTGATAAAAGATTGGGAAAGTGTATTAGTTTAGAATAAAACTGAACTTTAGTAAGTTTATTGATATTGTATTGGTACCAATGTTAAACAATTACAATTGTACCATGTCTACTCTATCTAAACATGCTGCACTAGTTTTAACAAAAACTATTTCAACTGGGTTTTGAATGCTAAGTGAAGAACAACTGAATTTCCCAATGTTTCGTAACTTGTACCTGTTACTTTATCAAGGGTAAGAGCAGTCCTGACAATTTTCCAATAACAAAAGAACCACAGAAAATTAAAATAATTACCAAGTTCAAGCTTCCTAAATGCTAGGTCTGTAATTAGCATTAAAAATCAAGTTTAAATAGTTTTTGTAAAAATGTCTGGTTTCTCTTGACAGGAGTTTGCTGCGAACGACTTTGAACGCCAGATGCTGGAACGTTACGTGGACAGTTTCGTGTCAGGGTCGTTGGAAGCGCACAAAGAGGGGTCGCGGTGGTGGATCAAAGACAAGGGGCCGGTCATCGAAACGTAAGACATCCTTATTTAGATGAAATCTTACTTAAATTGCAAACGCTTGCCATGTGCGGGGTATTTTATTATTATAAACACTATAACCATCTCAAAAATTGATGCCCAAATGTCCCCTTTTGGGCATCAATTTTTGAGACGGTTATAGTGTTCATAATAATAAAGTAAGACATCCTCCTTGCCGCTAACTCTAACGCTTGATGGCCCAAACATCGGGCGAAGCTTTGTTTAGCTCCTGACCTGATGTCGATATCGCAGAGTTGAAATCAAATGGGAATTCTTTATGATAAAGAAACACGTTATGGTTTCTTCTGCCACAATTTTCTTTTGACTCGAAGAGCAGTTTAAAATGTAATCTTCCGTTGATCTGGGTTCAAACTTTAACATAAGGAGAAGATATTGACAGCTACGAATTTCATTTTGTTTGATGTGTCAGACCACTGCTTTCTTGATTATCGTCAGGTTAGGTTAGAATATCAGACAGCAGGAAGAAAATTAACTTGACTTTGAAACTAAGTTTTAAACCGGGATTAGCTCGATGTTTCTAAAGTTGCACACATTTATATTTTGTTATAATTTCGTACGGTACATTCACAAAAGAGTAAAATGCCGAACCAGATACGGGAGAAAGAAACCTCGTCATAGTTCTGATCTTTGTCGCGAATTACGTACATTTAATAAGCTTGTGTAAATGTATTAACAATAGAAACAAAGCTATACTGGTGTAATGTGCAACCGAACTGGAATACAAACTCCTAATTGCCAATCAAGTGTTGTACCAATTGAGCTATCCTGGCACACATATTCCAGTTTTGCTGGGTAGGACAAGGGATTGCCTCAAGGTTCGAGTTCCTATCAACTCTTCGATGCTAATTCAACGGCCGCAGCTTTTAACGATACAACCTCCGATGACAGCTACATCGGGTTCATCGAGACTTATCGGGATCCGGCCGGCATGCGCGGGGAGTTCGAGGGCTTCGTCGCCATGGTGAACAAGGAGATGTCCAAGAAGTTTGCCTCGCTGGTGGACGCTGCCGAGACCCTGTTACCACGACTACCGTGGGGAGCCGCCTACGAGAAGGACTCCTTCTTGAGACCCGACTTCACCTCGCTGGACGTTCTCGCGTTCGCGGGCAGCGGAGTTCCGGCCGGCATCAACATTCCAAATTGTGAGTGGCGCGATGCTATCTTTGGTTTGGTGAAGTGGTTCAGAGCCGTGGGTGAATGTTGTGGTAAGTAACGGACTTGCTCTGTTGAGATTGACTTTCGGGACAGTCCCGAAGATGTAGGCGACATCGCCGACAAAACGTTGAATTTTTAGGTCCTTTTTAGGACCGCAAGTCAATCTCAACAGAGCAAGTCCATTACTTACCACAACGATGCTATCTTTGATTTAACAAAAACTATTTGAAATGGGTTTTCAATGCTAAGTGAAGAACAACTAAATTTCCCAACGTTTCGTAACTTGTACCTGTTACTTTATCAAGGGTAAAAGCAGTCCTGACAATTTTCCAAAAATTGGCATTTTTTTCATACACATCATTGGTTAGTTAGTAAAAACGCCAATTTGATAGGGATTTTATTTCAGAAAATACAAAATATGTTAGTTTTTAAGTTATTGACCCTGATTATTTTTATTTAGATGCATCTAGGAAGCTTGAACTTGGTCATTGTTAGGACTGCTCTTACACTAATGGTTCAAGTGGGTTGTCATCGTGCTGGTCATTTGCTTGCAGACGACGAGATCCGTCAGTCTGAGGGCTTCAAGAACGTCTCACTCGGGAACGTGATCGCGGGCTCGTTCAAGCAGACCGAGATGCCGTTCCTGTCACCGGCCGACAAGGAACTGCTCAAGAAGTACAGCGTCCCGGCTTTCGAGGTAACGTGCTCCGCGGAACGAGTGGTCGCGAGGTGGGGCCGACGTCCGATGTTAACGTTGTCCCGTTGCAGGTGCAAGTCGGACTCCACGAGTTGCTGGGTCACGGCAGCGGGAAGCTGTTCCGCAAGGCAGAGGACGGAACGCTCAACTTCGATGCGGAGGCCGTCGTCGATCCCGTCTCCGGCAAGAAGGTTCGTTGAAATCACTCGTGCGGCCGAACGCGTGCTCCGATTCAAACCAAATTTGCTTAACACATATTCGTGTTCTCAACTTAAACCGCCTGGGTTTTTCAGAGAAATTAGTTAAATAATTGTGTAAATATTCAGAATTTACAAAAAATGTTCGCTTTTATAATCTTGGAGTATGTATAATCGAGACACGTCGTTAGGTTGAAATCAACAGATACTGTTTCCATGAAAACATTTTAACTGCACAAATTCAACAGAAAGCACCTGAAAATTATGATGGTTTTAGACTCATGTCTACTTGATGTAAACTTAGCACTAGTTTTGACAAAAACTATTTCAACTGGGTTTTCAATGCTAAGTGAAGAACAACTAAATTTCCCAACGTTCGGTAACTTGTACCTGTTACTTCTTCAAGGGTAAGATCAGTCCTGACAATTTTTCAATAACAAAAGAACCACAATAAATAATAACAATTACCAAGTTCAAGCTTCCTCAATGCATCTAAAGAAAATAATCAGGGTCAATAACTAAAAAAAACTAACGTATTTTGTATTTTCGGAAATATAACCGCGAATCAAGATGTTTTATTTTTAGGAACACCGATAATCTCTCAAAAATTGATGCCCAATTCTTTACTTAACATTTAAAACCAAGTTCAATTAGTTTTTGTCAAAACCTGTAACATTTTATCGTGCTCGAAAGAAACTCAACTGAAATCGCTGTCGGTCAGATCGGTTCTTGGTACGAGGTCGGAGAAACGTATGACTCCAAGTTCACGACGCTGGGGTCGACGTACGAGGAGTGCCGTGCCGAGTGCGTCGGTCTCTACCTGAGCCTCGACGCCGACGTTCTGGAGATCTTCGGTCTGCGTGGAGCGGAGGCCGACGACGTCAGATACGTCAACTGGCTGTGCTTGCTCTACCAAGGCGCGGGCAAAGCTCTCGAGATGTACCAGCCAGCCACCAAGACATGGCTACAGGTTCGTTATGGACAATTCGACCAGAAGCTTCATTCATTACTATTTGTTTTGATAACTTTCCATTTTCCCAGTATTTTCTAAAAAAATTCTAACTCACTTTATTTCATTTATTTTATTTTATTATTACAAGCGTACAAAATAGCACCGTAGCAAGGTTAAATATTGATTGACTTAAACCCCAATAAACATCATTAAACCGCCCTATACCTATTTATTTATTAATAGCTTTGGTATTACAATAATTACCTGAGGCTAATAGAATCAAAATAGTGTTTATAGAATTTACAATATAATTACATAAAATTTTGTAGTTAGTTTACAAATTTACATTGGTTTTTTTTTTACATTTTTTGGAAATGTAGTCATTATATCATGAGGCAGCACATTCCACAGTTAAATTAATTAACTTTAACCCCAATAATCATTATAAAACCACCCTATACTTATACAGCTCTAACCAACTATTCTTTCCGCTAAGCTCCAAGCTTCAAGATATAAAATGAGTCTAAAACGTGACCGAAATGTGCTAATGTTTCACTCGTTGCAGGCGCACTCCCAGGCGCGCTACGTGATCCTGCAGGTTCTGCTGGAGGCGGGGCAAGGACTCCTCTCGGTGACGGAGAACGAGCCCGGCAAGGACCTGTTGATCTCGCTCGACCGAACAAAGCTCGACACCGTGGGTCGCAAGGCCATCGCCGACTTCCTCTGCAAGCTACAGGTGTGTTGGACTGTCACCGGACCAAACCAAAGCTAACACTGTTGTAATCAACATTTAATAATTCGGGCTCAAGTCTTGAGAGGTTATTTTAGCATTCCTAACTATGAAATACTTTGCGCATTGCAAGCGTTTGCTATTTAACTCAGATTTCCTAGCATCTGGAGGTAGGTGTATTGGAAACTAGTGCCAAGGTAACGCTGTGGGAAAGGTCCTCTTTTTAAGACGCATCCTCGACTCTGTAATCGTGGCGTTTGAAACAGTCTATACCAGCTAGACACAATATTTTTAAGAAGAATTAAATTAATTTAAAGTTAAACTCCTGGATCGACCTCCTTGGAGATCCGTTATTCTCATCAAAAACACCGATTGCCTTTTTATTATATTTTAGACTAATAACCTCTCAAATATTGATGCCTTGACCCCGATCTTCACCTGTCGCTGGTGTTTCTCTAACTAATTGAGCTACTTGGACCCCGATCTCCACCTGTCCCGGGTGTTGCTCTAACCCATTAAGCTTATTGGACCTCGATATCCACCTGTCGCGGGTCTTGCTCTAACCTATTGAGCTACTTTGACACTGGCTTTTTGAGAAAATTTTAGTGTATTTGATGAGAATGACGGATCTCCAAGGAATAGAACCAAGAGGCTGTGAATACTCACAGTCACTCTGATTCTAGTGACGCTATACCACGTCACAACCTGTCAATCTCGAGTTACTTCAATTTGACGTTGGATGCTTTAAATTTTTAGATGAAATCTGATTTAAATTGCAAACGCTTGCAATGCGCGGGGTATTTTGTTATTAGGTACACTAAAAGATTTGGAGATTTGCAGGTAGAGATCGGGGTTTAGGTTATTACTGTCCCTAATAATAAAATACTATAAGAAAATAAAATAACAAGCTGTGATTGAGCGCAAGTTTTGTAGCGAGTAGCAGTGTTTGCAATAAAAAATTGTCTGTGAGATCCAACCCTCGTTTCAGAAATTGATTAGGAAATAGACATTTTACGAAATTGGATGTGCCAACGTGTGGATGGTGTTTCCATGCCGACCGAGTCTGATCCTGTCGTTGTCTGGTGCAGGTGTTCAAGTCTACGGGCGACGTGGCCGCGGCTCGCGAGATGTACGATCGGTACTCGGCGGTTCCAGCCGAGGGCACGAGACCGTGGGCTCGATGGCGCGACATCGTGATGGCCAAGAGGCAGCCGCGCAAGATGTTGGTCCAGGCAAACACAATTCTCAAAGGTACAGACACTATCTAGTCAGCCTTGCCTTTCTTGCCTTGCCATGCGTTTCTTTGCCTTGTCCTGTCCTGCCTTGCCTTTTCCTGCCTTGTCTTGCCCTGCCCTGTCTTGCCCTGCCCTGTCTTGCCCTGCCCACCCCTGCCTTGCCTTGCCCTGCCCTGCCTTGTCTTGCCCTCTTTGGTCCCATGATAGAAATGTGTATACCAAACAGGTATCCCTGGCATTGTGGGTTGCGAATGTGAGTACATCGTGCTCGGCAATTAAAAGATTAGCAGCCGATTCTCTCAACAGAGCACAGATTTTATTTTATATTTCTTCATTAAGAATTCAGTAATCTGTCTGCTTCAGAACACATTAATTAACAACAATCCAAGCTTTTAGAAGTATGCTTGTAAATGGAATGATATTCCTTGGAAGACATTGTGATGAGACCACGCTGATTGCTTGCAGGCGAAGACGTGGTGTTGAAGACGTACGAACCAACCCACGAGGGCCTGGCGCAGTCGTTCATTGACAGGTTTCCATCGGCCAGCGTCGATCTCATCCTGGAGGAGCTCTGGGAGAAAGACCAGAAACATTTCTTGTAGCTAGCTCACTGCTGGCCAGTGGCACTCGCTTTTTTTTTACCAGAAATAACTCCAGGTGATTTAAAAATTCAATCTACAGCAATAGTAGCTCCTAGCCATTCACAGAAATGCCAATAAAGCTTCGGAATTATTTTCAAAAAGTGTTTTCTTTGTGTTGGTTAGGCTCCTGGCAATTTGTGTCCTAGTGTATGCTCGTGGGTCCGTATCTTATTTCCCGTTCAAACTGTTCTGCGCTGATGGCTCCGTCGATAGCCTCGCAGTTGGGGTTGAACACAGAGTATGCGCTCACTTCCCCCTTTTTCCTGGGCCCCGTTCGGGTGTTACTCCAGAGGAAATACAGCAGAGATACAATCAGAAACACCATTCCAAACTCGAGGTGGATGGTGATGGCATAGAGCGTGACCCACAGCGAGAAGTATAGGACGTAAGTAAGGATGTCCAGCCAGGAGGTGTTGGGACAGGCAATCAGGTGGCCGTCCGGATCTTCCATAAGCTCTGCATCACTGTTGTTCAGCAGCGTCGACTTGTGGAGGATGATCGGCGTTGTCGATTCATCCTCTTGCAGACGCTCGCGATGGATCAGAGGTTCCTCCTGATGAAAGCCTCATTAGCAACTGTATTACATTTGCATATCAGGGTAGCAGTTAGCAAAGGAACACTAACCTCTGATTCAGGAATATTGTCTTTAACTTTTTTCAGCGAAAACGGAAACAGCTCCTCTTTGTTCTTCTGAGCACGATAAGCAGCAAGCCTTTCTTCCATTAATGAACTAATCAATAATCAGGGTACTTTGCGAACTGTTAACTCCGCTCCTGTTTGACTCGTTGCGAATCTGCCAACAAATAACAAGATCTTTGATCGCTTCAGCGCTGTCAATGTCAAGACGACGTGTTACGTGCTAATAGTCAAACCAAACGTCAGACTTTGTGGAACGCAGTTTAGCTGAAGCAGAGTCGATGGATCCGCTTCAAAATGGCTGTACATGAATGTGATCTGGGTTAGACCACGTGATAGAGTTCCACCAATGGCAGTCAACTTGTAAATTTTGTGAGTGGTGTAAGCCTTTTTTATCGTTATTAGTTGAAAAATGCCAAATAAACCTAAAAAGGAAAAGGTGAGTTTGGTCAGACAGCAGCATGGATCTTGACAAATGCATGGTTTATCCAGGTATATTTGTATGTTAGCCATTATTGCGTATACGTGGTCGGAAATTGAGGGTGTAACGATTGACGCCGTGTCATGTTTGGCACTTGGGACTAGGCTTGCTGTTCGTGCGCGCTCCTGTCCCGAGTTCGATTCGGTCTCGTTAGCGAAGAGGTCTTGAAATATTGAGAAGATTCCTTGTATATTTGACTACAACTGTGACACTTAACTTGCAGGAACCTGTTAAAACTAAAACTGGGAACGGAAAGAATGGGAAGGAAAACATGGATAATGCAGAAGAGGTAAGATGGTCTTAATTGACACTGTCATTAGTTTCATGTTCTAGCTAAGTTATTAGAATTGACGGAGATATTTACACCGCCTGTCTTAAAGATTCGGTTACAACATTGCTGTACATCTATTAAGTTTGCAATTCAATAAATACTTATTGCATGCAGTTTATGACTTTGAAATATGTAATTTAATAGTTTAGGGTCAAGGACAAATGGCATTAATACCATGAAAGCAGGCAGGTACATGTACTACCTATAGGTAATAACTCTAAGAAGAAGTAGTTTATTTCATTTTCTGGTTTCGAAACCACAACATGTCATGTTGTTGATTGGTTGTGCAGATAGTACCATAGCAGAAAGATGAGGCCAGGACTTACAAAATGAGCTAAGCTTACAGCAATTTAGTTAGAAATGCCTGTAGTTTATCATGTATATGTAGGGACATTAGCACTTCTGCTACAACACTCTGTGCAAGAGTTGCAAACACGACTTCAAACTAACCTCATCTTTCCTCTATGGTATTACAAACTCTGGCAATTAACAATTAGTCTACATGCCTGTCACTGTGCTTGATTGCAGCAGGCACACTATCTCTCAAGTCTTTCAAAGCATCCATCAAACGTAGATTAAACCACGGAGATATTCAAAAGTTTTGTTAATTTAAAAATAACCTACTTTCCTGCTGATGTGTGCTCGTCACATTTGAAGGTAAACTCGGGAGGCTTTCAATCACTTAGTAACGATCCTGAGTAAACACGTTGCTGCTAATTGCCTGTGGACGGCCCATGTTGACTCTGTATGCCTAGAGATGGCTAATTGATTGGGTATCGCGTTGCAGATAAACAAGACAACGAATGTTGTGTGCAACGTATCGTTGGTACCGCCCCCCACTCAGCAGCAGCAGCTGTCGCCTAGCGGGGGCGGAAACGTGCCCCCCGTAACGCCGATCAATAAGATCAAGTATCCGGGACCACCGCACATCAAGAAGGACAAGCGGCAGTCCTCGTCTAGATTTAACATAAGCAAGAATCGAGAACTACAGAAGCTGCCTCAGCTGAAAGGTAGGAAAATCGTTTGTATCTTTGTCTCAGTGTTGAAGGATCCACAAGACCATGTCCTCGTCTTTTGAAATCGGATTTAAAGTATGCAAATGCTTGCAATTCGCAGAATTTTTTTATGATGGGGAACACTGATAACCTCTTAAAAATGTATATCCAAATGGGGACTGGAACTCCGATATCCACCTGTCGCAGGTGTTGCTCTAACCAATTGAGCTACTTGAACCCCGATCTCCACCTGTCGCGGGTGTTGCTCTAACCAATTGAGCTACTTGGACCCCGATCTCTACCTGTTACAGGTGTTGCTTTAACCTCTAAAGGGATGGGTGGAGATCAGGATTGGTGTCCCCGTTTAGGTACCAATTTTTGAGAAGTTATTAGTGTTCCCAATAATAAAATAATCCCATCTGGTCACTGCAGTTCCAGCTTTGATTCCAGTGGCCTAACTGGGCAGGAAGTTGCATGCAATTTCTAGCATAGTATCGCAGAATGCTAAATGTCTTGGCCAGCTTGCGAGACTCAGACTGTTGCTAACGAGTTGCTAGGATTCAGTTGTCCTGGTGCTGGAATCATGCGGATGGTTTTCCAGCTCTTGGTTGGAATTCTAGGCCGATGCCGTTTAAATCTCGCTTGGTCGGCGTTTAACTCATTACCGCCCACCGTACACGCTTGTGTACACCTGCTCGTAGTGTGACTTGGTGAATTCTTTCTATGATTTTTATGAAAGTAATTGTTATTTTAAAACTATATGATAGCATTGAACTGTAAAAGTTTGAGGTTATGTCTTGATAATATGCAGCTTAATATGTCATCAATAACACTTCAACGCTTCAACATGATTTTTTGAATTTATTTTTCTCGTAGTCGTTAACGGCATGATAAAGATTTTAGGGTGATTTTGTTTTTTCTCACTTTGCCAACATTTAGAATGTTTTAAAAATTACAATGAGGATCTTTTGTCAAATTGATGAAAACAGATGCAATTTTCAATTTGAATTTGGTGATGATTCAGGAAGGCTTTGTCCTCGTGTTCTGTTTAAATTTTTCTTGGTCTGCATTGATTAAAATATCGGTGTTTTCAAACAAGTTAATGCGCTAATTAAAATAATAATACTTCTTTTAATTATCACAATTGACTCTTATGGTGTTTCTATAGCAACTAATTTACATATGTCCGACTCATTGTTTGATGTTATGTACCTAAACATTCATCAACAAAACGTCATATGATGTTGTCAATTTTTGACACCAAGAAAAGAAAATGTCCGCTCTTTTCATCCCAGAACGGGGATGGTTTGACATCATCGACCCTTGAATGTTGATCGATGAGCATAGCGAGAAAATTCTTCAGTTTCACTTAACCCAGAGAAATTGTTGTCTTTTTGCATATTTCTTTACTCTCTACCAGTCAAACATCTGCTCCGATTTTAACCAAATTTTCAGAGTACGTTTTCCTGTTCTCAACATTGAATCCATTCATTTTTCAGAAAAATCTGTGAAATTGTTTGTTTGATTGATTATTGGTGTTTAACGACGCACTGTTTTGACAACGTGCCATGTGGCACTGGTCTAATGGCGTCGGTAAATGAGTGGATGATGATGAACCTAACCGAGCCTAGAAGGGAAGAGGGGAAACCCGGTGCCAGCACGTAGCCTACTCCTGTCGAAGACCAAGGGGACCACCGGCTTAACGTCCCTTCCGAAGGACGGTACAACGCGAACAACAGGATTCCTCCACAAATCCATGCTGTCGAGAGGTAGATAAGCAAGGCGAGTGAAGTTGATGTACTAACTTTTATCCCTTCAACCTCTCTCCCGAACAGAACTGGCCATGTGTATGATGGTCACCCATCCAATACCTGACACAGTGCAGTGTTGCTTATCTTTCATCCCTCCAACCTCTCTCCCGAACAGAACTGGTCATGTGTATGATGGTCACCCATCCAATACCTGACCCAGCGCAGTGTTACTTAACTTATATCCCTCCAACCTCTCTCCCGAACAGAACTGGTCATGTGTATGATGGTCACCCATCCAATACCTGACCCAGCGCAGTGTTGCTTATCTTTCATCCCTCCAACCTCTCTCCCGAACAGAACTGGTCATGTGTATGATGATCACTCATCCAATACCTGACCCAGTGCAGTGTTGCTTAACTTTCATCCCTCCAACCTCTCTCCCGAACAGAACTGGTCATCTGTATGATGGTCACCCATCCAATACCTGACCCAGCGCAGTGTTGCTTAACTTTCATCCCTCCAACCTCTCTCCCGAACAGAACTGGTCATGTGTATGATGGTCACCCATCCAATACCTGACCCAGCACAGTGTTGCTTAACTTTCATCCCTCCAACCTCTCTCCCGAACAGAACTGGTCATGTGTATGATGGTCACCCATCCAATACCTGACTCAGCATAGTGTTGCTTAACTTTCATCCCTCCAACCTCTCTCCCGAACAGAACTGGTCATGTGTATGATGGTCACCCATCCAATACCTGACTCAGCGCAGTGTTGCTTAACTTTCATCCCTCCAACCTCTCTCCCGAACAGAACTGGTCATGTGTATGATGGTCACCCATCCAATACCTGACTCAGCGCAGTGTTGCTTAACTTTCATCCCTCCAACCTCTCTCCCAAACAGAACTGGTCATGTGTATGATAAAGTTCCGGAGTTGTGCCGAAAATATGAAGAATTTTTGACACCACACTTTGCAAAAATGTGAGAAACTCTAAAAAAGTTGCAAAGTTTTTGCGCCCGCATTGGTTTTCTTCCTCTTTTATTCACAACTTTCAGACCTGGTTTTGTTTTGCTTCGATCTAGATGCCGTGGATCGGCGTCACATTTTTTCATCCCAAAATATCGGTACGCTCATCCTAAAACGCATCTCAACTTGCGTCCAGGAATCCCTAGGTTTATTAAAGACCTTGGGACTGAATAGCAGTTCACTGGTAAATCAAGCTTCCAGCGGGCCGAGCCAAGCCATGTGGCTCTTGTCCTCACCACGGCGACTCAATCCAAACATCCGACGTCACACGTGTCGACGCCGGCGCGCCACGTGACATTCCGACGTCGTGCGTCACGACTCGACGGTGTCGGTGGGGTTTACGGGGAGGGGGCAGCAGTCGCCGTGGCAACGGGAGGGGTGTTCGCATTGATCGGTCGCGACGTCGGCACTTAGCGAGCGTCGGCGGCGTCGGCAGCATCTCGATCGGCGTCCTCGCGTTAGACTCTAGTGGCCAGCCAGTGTATTGTGGTCGGAGTGGTCGGAGTGCGGTGGGCTGGATGTGGCCGATGCTGGCATGGTGCACAGCGAACGACTCGCCTTCTGTCGCCGAGGCGGCGATGTCGGCGGCCTGCCGAAGAGTCCCAGCTTCCACAGTGGGCTGGATCTGGTAGCCGGCGCCGAGCCCCGTGCGTCGCCGCTCGCCGCGCCAGACGACCTCCTCGACGTCGTCCCTATGACGGCCACTTCGCGCGCCCTGCTGGACGTGCCGGCCCTGGGAGGTACAAGTCGACACATATATGGGAAGGGGGGGGGGGGGGGGGGGCTACACTCGTCAACTTACGATACTCCAAAGGGCGGCGATGGGCCACCTGTTATGGCGGCGATGCCAGCTGACGTCGGCGTCGGATCGATGCCTGCACGTCACTCAGGCGGATAACGATCCGCCTAGCTCTGGCTGCCGAACGCTTCCCGAGCGTTCAAAAGAGTCTGCTCGTGTCCTGGATAGGGAGGAGGGGAGGGAGGGGAGGGGGGTCGTGGTGAGTCACGGGCACCAGACGCCCCGATGTCGGGCTCGACAGAGACGTGTCCCGTCCCTAGCGACTTACACGGCGACCCTAGGCATGTGTCTTGGCTTAGTGGAGCAACAAGTGTCTGGTGGCCCGAGGCCTTGGCTTAGTGGAGCAACAAGTGCCTGGTGGCCCCAAGCCTTGGCTTAGTGGAGCAACAAGTGTCTGGTGGCCCAAGGCCTTGGCTAGAATCTGCTGTCAGAATTGAATCAAATCACACAAAAATGTAATATCAGAGTTAAATAATAGTAAAAGATGAGTCAGCTTTTGCATGTAGATGCTAGTCGTGGGTAGGCAGTTCGATAGAACCATGCAGTTAGATAAGGGGATCCCGCTATCTGAAGGATCCTCACACCCCCTATGCGAGCAGAGGTCCACTACCAAAGATTTTTAGGGGTCTACAATTATTCTAAGCTATCTGAAAAAAAAATCAGAGTATAAAGAAAGAGATTGTCTAGGATTGCTATCGGGTCAAATAAAAAAAAAACAGACGGGGCGAGTTTTTGAAACAGAGTTAAAATGCACATAATATTTGAAGGCTTTGTGTGATCACATCAGAAGTTAAATCGAAAGAGTATCCGATAGCTACATTCTTCCCCTAGGCACTGTTTTTCAAATTTTTTTCGAGCAAATTTAAACGCCAGTTTTTAGTATGAAACTCTATCAAAATACTATAGATATTGTAATCAAGAATGTTCTGTTCCGGAGAGGGGTTGGAGGGATGAAAGTTGGTACAACAACTTCACTCGCCTTGCTTATCAACCTCTCGTCAGCATGGATTTGTGGAGGAATCCTGTTGTTCTCGTTGTACCGTCCTTCGGAAGGGACGTTAAGCCGGTAGTCCCCTTGGTGCTCTTCGACAGGAGTAGGCTACGTGCCGGCACCGGGTTTCCCCTCCTTCCTTCCAAGCTATGTTAGGTTTATTATCATCCACTCATTCACCGACGCCATTAGACCAGTGCCGCATGGCCAGATGTCAAAACAGTGCGTCGTTTAACACCACAAATAAATAATGAAGAATTAAATCCTTTGCCTTGGAACGCTGCCAGTTGCGATAAGAAGGCAGTTTGGTAATGAATGTGGAGATTCATTTGAATAGCCTTTCGATGTCAACACTCTGTTTTCTTCAAAACTTGCAACTGAAGTTGCTATTTCTTGAGCAAATTATGACAACTCCGATGGTGTCCAAGGGTGGTCCAGGCTGAGAGTGGGTGGGTGTCTAGGTGGTCTAGGTTGAAAGTGGGTGGGTGGGTGTCTAGGTGGTCCAGGTTGAGAGTGGGTGGGTGGGTGTCTAGGTGGTCTAGGTTGAAAGTGGGTGGGTGGGTGTCTAGGTGGTCCAGGTTGAGAGTGGGTGGGATTAATACGGTTGGTGAGACGATACGTTGCTAGAAATGTGACAAACGGCTCTTGAATATAGGGGATGGAATCTGTGTTAACCTACCTCCAATGCTGGTTATGTTTGGTTGGTACAAGACATTCTGCTGTCAACAGCTCAACGCGTGATTGTTGTTTGCTTAGTGGATGCTGCAAAGTGACAGCAACAAAATTATGCAATACCGAACGGTTTGTCGTGTTGGAAACACTGGTTCTCGTGAGATCACCGAAGTTAAGCAACACTGCGCTGGGTCAGGTATTGGATGGGTGACCATTATACACATGACCAGTTCTGTTTGGGAGAGAGGTTGGAGGGATGAAAGTTAAGCAACACTGCGCTGGGTCAGGTATTGGATGGGTGACCATCATACACATGACCAGTTCTGTTCGGGAGAGAGGTTGGAGGGATGAAAGTTAAGCAACACTGCGCTGGGTCAGGTATTGGATGGGTGACCATCATACACATGACCAGTTCTGTTCAGGATAGAGGTTGGACGGATGAAAGTTAGTACAGCAACTTCATTCGCCTTGCTTATCAACCTCTCGACAGCATGGATTCGTGGAGGAATCCTGTTGTTCGCGTTGTACCGTCCTTGGGAAGGGACGTTTAGCTGGAAGTCCCCTTGGTGCTCTTTGACAGGAGTTTTCTCTGGGTTTTCACCGGGTTTTCTCTTTTCTAGGCTAGGTTAGGTTCATCATCATCCACTCATTCACCGACGTCATTAGACCAGTGCCGCATGGCACGTTCTCAAAACAGTGCTATGTTGAGCGCAACAAATCAATCAGCACTTAAGAAAAACAGACGAATGTTGAATGTACGAAGGGATGAATGCCTTGTGACCGTATGTTTTTGTTTGTCCCTCAGAGGCGACCAGCAACGAGCGAGAAGAGCTATTTGTGCAGAAGATCCGTCAGTGCTGCGTTTTGTTTGACTTTGTGTCGGATCCGCTCTCGGACTTGAAATGGAAGGAAGTGAAGCGTGCTGCGCTGCACGAGATGGTCGAGTTCGTTACGACGCAACGGAACGTCATCACCGAGCCAATCTACCCCGAGGCCGTCAACATGGTGAGCAGACCTTACCTAACCTAACCTGACTTAACCTAACCTGACCTAACCTAACCTTACCTAACCTAACCTATCGTAACTTAACCTATTCTTACCTATCCTTACCTTACCTTACCTTACCTTACCTAACCTTACCTAAACTATCCTAACCTAACCTTACCTAACCTTTTCTAACCTAACCTAATCTCTCCTAACCTTTCCAAATCTAATATAACTCTAACACAAGCTTGAGCTTGTCGGGAAATATTCCTCTCTTTGTAGCTCGTTTGCTATCGAACTGTTTTAAGTTCAGAGCTGAAGTTTTGGACTAAACTTACTTAGGCCCAGTATGAAAATGTTTGTTACTCCTAGATATAGTGAGAGTTATATTAATTGTCATGACAACAACCAATCACAGGCAGTGAAAGTCAGCCGTTTCTGTGGGATGGGACTCCCTAAACTCTGAGTTAAATAATATTGCAATACCGGGCCTTAGAACAGCTCCATTATCTTCTCTGTGCAAAACTTGTTTATAAAAAGCCATATTGTTCTAACAGACAAGACATGGGGCAGTTAGTGGACCTGTCCAGCTATGAACGCCGAAGTGAATGCGTGGCTCCGTCTCTAATCTGAGACAATCTATCGTCATGTTGCTTCCAATAAACCTGGTTGATGATAGTTTTTAGACTCGTGTCTACTTTATCTAATCTTGGCACTAGTTTTGACAAAAACTATTTCAACTGGGTTTGGAATGCTAAGTAAAGAACAACTAACACTTATGATTAATACTTAATGCTAAGGTTACATCAAGTAGACATGAGTCTAAAAACAATCATAGTGGGGAGGGACGTGGGAGGTTGGTAGATAGGTTGGCGAGACTCCGAGAGAAGAGAAGCACTTTATTTTGTTGTGGTTCTTATGTTATTGGAAAATTGTCAGGACTGCTCTTACCCTTGAAAAAGTAACAGGTACAACTTACGAAACATAGGGAAATTTAGTTGTTCTTCACTTAGCATTCAAAACCCAGTTGAAATAGTTTTTGCCGAAATCTGGTTGATCCTCAACTAAGTCTGGTTCGGATTTCGTGAATGGAAATATAAATCTAACTCGTGAGCCAGGTAGGTTAGGTTATGAGAAGGAGTAAAGTAACACAACTAACTACGATAAAAAGCTTGTTACTGAGAATGCAGAGACCTGTACGACGGCCACGCCGCTTCACAGAACTCGAAAACACTTGTCATCTTCTCGCCTGCCGTCTCCTGCATCGAAATCGCTCGTTTCAGTTTGCTGTGAACCTGTTCCGCACGTTGCCGCCCTCGAGCAATCCCAACGGGGCCGAGTTTGACCCCGAGGAGGATGAGCCGACGCTGGAGGCCGCCTGGCCGCACCTGCAGCTCGTCTACGAGTTCTTCCTGCGCTTCCTGGAGTCCTCCGACTTCCAGCCGAACCTCGCCAAGCGCTACATTGACCAGAAGTTTGTCATGCAGGTAACACGGCCGTGGCAACGTTGGGCGTTAAACTCGAGACGAGATGAAATGTGTTTCAGAAACATAATAATCAAAGGCACATCGTACAGTTGAAGGCGGCGTACTTTAATGTCCTTATGATTTCTTCTTTCAACCGATTCTCGTACATGTGTTTGAAGAAACAATGTCTTAGTTTCATTTGATTTATTGCTGTGGACAGGTACCTTACATCCGTATGAGCTAAATAATAATAATGGTATGATATATATAATAATTAGTCTTCATTCTGGAGAGGCCAGGCGGAAATGGTCCCTCTTGTGGCGAGGTTTATTCCACGAGGTTTCGTTGGTAGGAAGTCGAAAGTGCTGCATTGGGTGGGTTCTTAATTCTTAAATCATCAATTTGCATCTTACACAACCATTTGTACAACAACAATTCATAATTACAATGTGTTCATTTCATAACCATAATCGTAAATAATATTAATAACAAATTGTATTAAATATAGATCAGTGAGCTAGACCTTAATGGTCAACCATATCTATGGATAGCTGTCGATTTTTTGAATAAATAGATTTTCTCTCTGACGTAGGTGGGAGGTGGTTGTATATTTTTGTACATAAGTAGCAGAAACTTTGTGTAAAGAGGGAGGTGAAGTGTGAGGCGATGTGAATTTCTTTCTTCTTCTGGTTTCGTGAGTGTGGATGGAGGAGTTGAGCAAAAGAGGACTCGAGGTCTATATTTGATTGAGATGTGGTCCAGCCAAGTGTTGACCTTGCCACGTGATGGTTGGAAAATTTTCAATTCATTTTGTCGTTTAATTATTTTACATTGATATTGACATTGTCAAGTTTATAAACCACTCAAACTAACTAGAACTACAGAACTAGAACTATAGTCACATTTTTCTTAGGTCATTTTTGTTGCCAACTTTGTAAACAAAACAAAACTTTCAAGTTTAGGAGGTTCAATGGTAGATTCAACGTTTGGTAGCCATGGAGATGCTGAGATCGTCTGACAGAGCTTCTCAATTCTGCTATCTTCTGTTACCGCGGGTATATCATGGCCTAGCATAGGAGGTTCAATGGTAGATTCAACGTTTGGTAGCCATGGAGATGCTGAGATCGCCTGACAGAGCTTCTCAATTCTGCTATCTTATGTTACCACGGGTATATCATGGCCTAGCATAGGATGTTCAATGGTAGATTCAACGTTTGTTAGCCATGGAGATGCTGAGATCGCCTGACAGAGCTTCTCAATTCTGCTATCTTATGTTACCACGGGTATATCATGGCCTAGCATAGGAGGTTCAATGGTAGATTCAACGTTTGGTAGCCATGGAGATGCTGAGATCACCTGTCAGAGCTTCTCAATTCTGCTATCTTATGTTACCATGGGTATATCATGGCCTAGCATAGGAGGTTCAATGGTAGATTCAACGTTTGGTAGCCATGGAGATGCTGAGATTGCCTGACAGAGCTTCTCAGTTCTGCTATCTTATGTTACCACGGGTATGTCATGGCCTAGCATAGGAGGTTCAATGGTAGATTCAACGTTTGGTAGCCATGGAGATGCTGAGATAGCCTGACAGAGCTTCTCAATTCTGCTATCTTATGTTACCACGGGTATAGAGATCAATTAACAAAACTCGTTCAGTGAATAAAAACATTCCTCAATCAGGTACTTTTTGAGGTGTGTGATGAACTGGATCCCTGTTTGTTAACACTATTTGTGATTGTATAATACAGTTTTGCTCCCGCGTAGTTTTGGTCTTATATTTTTTTTTTTTAATATATATATATAATTTTTTTTCATTTTAAAACCTAGAAGTGGTCGGTGAATGGACCACAAAACCTGTATTCACCCAGCAACTGTCTAGTTTGGTGAATAAAATCCATTCTGAATGCGTTGTAGTGGCCAGGGTTTGAACCACGTTCTGACCGACCTATCGCCTGCTTGCCTTGCAGTTGTTGGAGTTGTTTGACTCGGAAGACCCCCGAGAACGAGACTTTCTGAAGACGACGCTGCACCGCATCTACGGGAAGTTCCTCGGCCTTCGTGCGTACATTCGCAAACAAATCAACAACATCTTCTACAGGTGAGCCTTGTTGCTTAGCAATGCTTGTACACGGAACCGTATCGGTTGCAAATCCTCTCTCGTTTCTCCCGACGTTTTAATTCTCTTGGCATCAGACTGCATCTCATTGGCTGTTGCCATGCCAATCAACATGGTTGATTGATATGTGGTGTTAAGCTTAGCAATGTTTTGACAACATGCCATGTGGCACTGGTCTAATGGCGTCAGTGAATGAGTGGATGATGATGAACCTAACATGGAGGGGAAACCCGGTGCCGGCACGTAGCCTACTCTGCACTGCTCTTATTTGCTCAACAAAATTGAAGTTAATCCAATTATCCAACAATTTGAATTAACGAATTAATAATTTTTAGCATCATCGTTTGGGTTTCGTTATTTTTAATAAATTTTGTTAAGTTTGCGATTTTTTTTTTGTTGGATTTAACTAAAATTTTTAGCATGTTAACGCACATGGTTGTCCGTAATATTTTCCCTTTCAAGTCGCGCTTGTTGTGATAGGCAAGTCCAAGAGACCGACAGCAGAGATGCCCGACTCAAACCCCAATTCAGTATTCGACTACCAGAAAAAAAACACTATTTTCCTGTTTTGTTTTTCTTATGTGCTTTTGTTTGCTCTCTGCTGGCCGGATCTCCCGACTTCGATTTTGTAAACAATCGACTCGATCATATTATTTTTTTACGGTGATTTACAAAAAAAATGTAATTGAAATCGCCCGTAAAACACCCGACACTCTCGCCGTCGGTCTTATTTTCTCCGACCCGTCATTAATCGACGAATGGCTGGCAGTTCGTTCAATTGCAACAGGTTCATCTACGAGACTGAGCACCACAACGGCATCGCCGAGCTGCTCGAGATCCTTGGGTCGATAATCAACGGCTTTGCGCTGCCGCTGAAGGAGGAGCACAAGGTGTTCCTCCTGAAGGTGCTTCTGCCGCTGCACAAGGTCAAGTCGCTATCCGTCTACCACCCGCAGCTGGCCTATTGCGTGGTGCAGTTCCTCGAGAAGGACCCGTCGTTGACGGAACCCGTCATACGTTGCCTGCTCAAATTCTGGCCGAAGACGCACTCGCCGAAGGAGGTACGTGCTGTGAAATGTGATTTAAGTTGCAAACGCTTGCAATGTGCCGAGTGTTGCAGCCAGCTCCATGTACGTCATGTACTTGCCGAGAGCGGACCCCAGAAGGAACCATATCGTTGTACCCATGGAGTGTAGGTTCTAGGTAGAGAAACAACGTCAATGTTATAGTCTCTGCGTGAAAGATGGCCACCAAATGACTACCTTACCCACAAAAATGCAGAGTACCGGAACATCACGTTAAGTGGAGCCACTGTCGTATGACATTTAATTTCGATATTTCTCGTAGGTTAACTCACTTTTGAGACTTTTCATGCTCAAAAAATCTCCATCAATGTTTACCTCAACGATTGATAAACACGTAACGATATTAAAAAGCGAGTAACCTACGAGAAATATCTCAACGATTGTACCCATGGAGTGTCCAGGGACGCATTGTGTTGTAATTTCTTTATTGTTGTTAGCACATGTGATTTACCCGGGTACAGTGTCATTATGTTAATATTAACAATGGTTTTTACTGGAAGTGTACTTAAGTAGATTGGGTATATGTAATAATATTTATCATGCTACCCTATCATGCATTCATCTCATTATATTAATCATTACAACAATAGTTACAACAAGGGTCAAAATCTCCATTGTTACGACCGGGGCATGACAGGGGCATGATGAGATGAAAGTTTATCGAGCTTTGAATTGCAGGTGATGTTCCTGAACGAGCTCGAGGAGATCCTGGACGTGATCGAGCCGGCCGAGTTCCAGAAGGTGATGGACGCACTGTTCCGGCAACTGGCCAAGTGCGTGAGCTCTCCGCACTTCCAGGTCGCCGAACGGGCGCTCTACTACTGGAACAACGAGTACATCATGTCGCTGATCAGCGACAACGCCGCGTACATTCTGCCGATCATGTTTCCGTCGCTGTACCGCAACAGCAAGTCGCACTGGAACAAGTTAGTGCAATACGCAGGGCTATGCACCTGAGATTACGTTGCTTATTTTGGACCTTTGGAAAAATCAGATTTTTACAGCATTTAGGGCAGATATGAAAATAAGTACAGTACCAGGGACGGATCCCGTTCCGTTAGAATGCAAAGCCGTACATGAAGTAAGTTCTGAGTGTGGAAAAGTGTACATAGTAAAACAGGTAAGAAAATTAGCACAAGGATTTTAAAATTCTTTATCAATGTAGAGAAGAATAGATGTTTAGCTTTTCTCGATGTTTTGGTTATTAGAAAAGAAGATGGCTCATTAGGGCACACAGTCTACAGAAAGAAAACAAACACAAACAGGGTCTTACACGCAGATTCATGTCATCATTCTAGCCAAAGAGAAGATAGGAAAAAAGATTAAAAAAGTACTGTCGAAAAATCCGATTTTTACAGCATTTAGGGCAGATAGAAAAGTAGGTACAATGGTCAGACCAGTGAAGGATCAGGTTCCATTAGAATGCAAAGGCGTCTATGAAGTAAGTTGTAAGTGTGGAAAAGTTTACATAAGAGAAACAGGTAGGAAAATTAGCACAAGGGTCAAGGAACACGAAAGACACATAAGATTAGTAAAACAATCAAGCAGTGTTGGGGAAAAACAAAGACACTTAATCAATCAGCTTGTGCAGAACACGGGAATGAGTTTCAATACCAGATTCAAATAGACACGGTAAGGATTTTATGTCGAGATGATAAGAAATTCACTAGAAAAGTCGGAAAAGCAATAGAAATTAAAAAACAGACCAATAACTTTAATAGAGATGATAGTTTTCAACTAGATAGAGCTTGGGGAACAATTTTACAACAGAAAAATGTAATAGAGAATATCAGTGAGGAGGTAGAAGATGTCAGCACAAAGAATCCAGAAGAAAATATTTGGACGGTAGATTAAGAACTAAACGTAATGAATAAGGAAATTTGGATTTCATGTAAGGACAACCTCGAAAAGTTGGCATTTTTTCCATACACATAATTAGTTGGTTAGTAAAATATGCCAATTTGTACAAGGTCATATTTCCGGAAATACGAAATATGTTTGTTTTTAAATAAGTGACCCTGATTATTTTATTTGGATGCATTTAGGACGATTGAACTTGGTCATTGTTATAATTTTATGTACAAAATGTTGAGAAATTTAGTTGTTCTTTGAAAAGAAAAAAGTTCCCTGCCGGCCAAAAGTTTGGACCGATTTGGTTCAAAATCTCGTATCTTGACTTGGACATGCTACATTTTTGTAAAACTTGGCTTGATAGTTTGTTTTTTCTAATTCATATTTACCAACATTTTTATAAAAAATCCATACACATGTTAGGTTCAAATTTGCAGATACAGTTTGAGTTTTAAAGTTTAAAAGTGTGAATTTGAAAGCTTCGTGAATTTTTCATGAAGGGAAACAAAGTCTGCCCATCTGCATTCAAGCTCATATCGCATGGCTGTTCGGTTTTAAAATATTGAACCTTAATAATAATAATAATAATAAGTTAATAATAATACAATGTTTATTGTCCAGAGATCAAGATTGATATAAGACAGTCATGATATATGAATACAGTACACATTTGATACATCACATAATACAAATTTGACAAGATTTAGATTTGATTTCGATCGACTCGGCCAGAGTTTCACGTAGAAATGTGTTTCAGGACCATTCACGGACTCATATACAACGCACTCAAGCTGTTCATGGAGATGAACCAAAAGCTGTTCGACGAGTGCACCCAGCAGTATAAGCAGGAGCGACAAAAGTAAGCAGTCTTCGCTCCCACGACCTCCTGGATACAGATCTACCACTTGCTTGATGAACAGGCCTCGATGCTATCTCCAGCACAACTCTTCGTGTTCTTAACTTTGATGAATTAGAAAAAGGCATCCACATAGATTAGTTAAAGAACTTAATTCTTATTATTTCTCGCAGATTACTTGCATTTGATACGAGTTTACGCTTAATTATCTGTGTGCCAAACCTCAACGATTGATATACATGTATCGATATTTTGAGTCTGGCTTGATTGCTGGGTTGTCTGGGCTCGGTGCCTTATGCTGTGCATTGTGTGCGTTGAAGGGAGAAGGAACGACAGAAGGATCGCGAGGACGCCTGGGGCCGGGTGGAGCAGCTTGCGATGAGGAATCCGAGCTACGCCCCCGGGGGCAGGGGCGAGGGGGACTGCGGCCTCGGAGAGCAGCCGGGGGCTGGCGAGGACGACGACATCACCTACGAGAAGCTGGAGGCTGAAGCCAGGGAGGTATGTACAACATCCAGCCAGCTGATCTCAAATAACCTGGAAAGAGCATAGGATCAAGCCAGCTGATCTCTAATAACCTGGATAGAGCATAGGATCCAGCCACCTCATCTCAAATAACCTGGATAGAGCATAGGATCCAGCCAGCTGATCACAAACAACCTGGATAGAGCATAGGATCCAGCCAGCTGATCTCTAATAACATGGTTAGAGCATATGATCCAGCCAGCTAATCTCAAATAACCTGGATAGAGCATAGGATCCAGCCAGCTGACCTCATATAACCTGGATAGAGCATAGGATCCAGCCAGCTGATCTCAAATAACCTGGATAGAGCATAGGATCCAGCCAGCTGATCTCAAATAACCTGGATAGAACATAGGATCCAGCCAGCTGTGACCATTAAAGTGTTGATGTTTCCACGGCGCCAGGTACGCAAGGCCCCCAACAACAAGGAGAAGCCGCTGCTGCGCCGAAAGTCGGAGCTCCCGCACGACTCGTACACGTTCAAGGCGCTGATCGACCACAAGCGCGCGGACGAGTTCCTGGCTACGCCCCCCGACGTGAACAAGTGCTAGCCAGTGGCAGGGCGTGGCCTAGTTCCGGCCGCGGGCCGCACTAACTTTATTCCGCTAGTTTTCCCCCGCCTTTGTTTGCGCCGGGCAAAATGATTTGCGCCGTCACAGTCTCCTAGTTGTAACACTAACGCCATCTATGTAAAGTTAACACGCTCACTTAAATTGTGTAAAAATAAACGCATGCGTACGGATACGCCGCGGGCGATAGAGCCGTCGCGTCGCCGCCGGCGACCCCGATTGTAGCGGAGAATATTTTCGCGACGAGGCCGTCGATTTGTAAAACATTCTCGAAATAAATGCGATGTGATAGTTCGTCGGGGGGGGAGGCTGCCCCTGGGACTCATCTGCCAAACGTTTTATTATAGTGGCTTACGTGCGGAAATGTCTGGGTATTTTCCGATCGATTGGACGGGATCAGAGACCAAGAAGCGGGCGAGGGGACTCTCCCTTGCACATGTAATCAATAACGATGTTATGTAATTTTTAAATAAACAAAACTAAATACAAACAATTCATGTCATCGTCTGTGGCTTCTTTTATTTGATATTTTAATAAATACCTGGACTGAACGAGGCAACTGTGAATAAATCTGCCGCATCAAAAGATTGCTTTCATTCAGCTTCAGCGAATGTTGTCAGGGAATTACATGTTTCAGTTCCAAGGTCCAGTCGGATTTCAAAGACGATGGAAAGGAGTTCCTCCATGGCTAACATTGGCTCTATGGCAGGCATCCATGGCTAACATTGGCTCTATGGCAGGCATTCATGGCTAACATTACATGCTTCATGATTGTGATTTTGAAACGGTTTAAAAAGTGTTGTTTTGAAGGCAGGACCCAACTCAGAACTACCACAGCTCCCCGTGGGCCAGACTTGCTGATTTCTGTTGATTAGTTATTGGTTATTACCAACCTTTTACTAGTTTTGAAGAAACATAAAACTTGAAAAGACTGTAGTCACTAGATTTATACGCTTTTATCGTGTAGGCTGTGGAACTAACTTGACAGAGGTTGTTCTCGTGAATCCAGTGCACCAGAGAGCCAGTGAACTTTTACCGAAACAGAACGTTTCCTGTAGGAGTGGTTTGTGTTGCGTTTGTGGCTCAGTTGAATGATCAAGTGCTTCAGTTCGAAGGGTCTGCAGTTCGATCCCCGTCGCATGCAAGTATTGTACCGTTGAGTGTAGGTTATAGGTAGAGAAACAACGTCAATGTTACAGTCTCTGCGTGAAAGATGGCCGCCAAATGACTACCTTACCGACAAAAATGCAGAGTACGGGAACATCACGTTAAGTGGAGCCACTGTCGTATGAAATTTAATTTTGATATTTCTCGTAGGTTGACTCGCTTTTTCATATTGTTGCGTGTATATCAATCGTTGAGGTAAACATTGATGGAGATTTTTTGAGCATGAAAAGTCTCAAAAGCGAGTTAACCTACGAGAAATATCGAAATTAAAATTCATACGACAGTGGCTCCACTTAACGTGATGTTCCGGTACTCTGCATTTTTGTCAGTAAGGTAGTCATTTTTCACGCAGAGACTGTAACATTGACGTTGAAACTCTACCTAGAACCTGCACTCAACGATTGTACCTACATTCGCACAGCGACTTGGGTAAGTACGCCCGAACATGTCTGTCTAATTATTTGTTTCATATCTTTACCATCAGGTCACCCCTAGCAACAGCCCCTGACCGCCTCGTTGATATGCAAGAGTCTAATAATACTTCAAATTATTGCCTCGTCTCCACAGCTGGTTGGAAAGATCGCTACAATAGTACCCGACAGGCTCGGGTTCAAATCGTGACTTTTTCGCTTTTGTTCTTCAGAGCGCTGCGGGAGCAATGCATCCTTAGAGACAAATGACATCACCTATTTGATAATTAATCACCATTCCTTAGTGAGTCCAAGTGGCTCAGTGTGATGTTCGGGATCTCTGATCAGCGAGGTCCACAGTGTGATCCTCGACGCAATAATATTTTGAGATTCGTATTTCTCCACCCGGAATATAGTCCTGTTGAAGAGATGACAAAAAAATATTTCAAAGTAATTTTTGAAATTTTTATTAAGTCTAAAATTAATGATACAGATACGACCTAAACCACTGCGTTACTATCAGGCCAGCGTAGGCCGATGGTAACATGCTAGCTTCGTGGCAGGGTGGGTTCCTGGGTTCAAGTTCGGTCACAACTACCAGCTTTGAAAAGGTTTAGCGATTTTTTTTTTTTTTTTTGCGGGCAAGGGGTAAACGTTTTTTGATATTTAAACAATTGCTTAAGTGAATAATTGTATTAATTGTAAGTCATTGCAATACATGTCATAATCACGAGCAGCAACAAAGTTACAAGTTCTAGATTATATCTTTGCCCTCCCAACACAAGATGGAATGTGTGCAGGGGAGTGGAGGGGGTGGAGGTCATGTTGGTCTCCTATCCCTCACAATACACAACACCAGGACCCAAACGTTTAGGCATCAATTTTTGAGACGGTTGAAACAAGATGGAATGCGTGCAGGGGAGGGGGGGGGGGGGGGGGGGTCATTGATGGTCATCTGCTGTTGACGAACCAACACCAAGGATCAGATCTCAAATTAAAAGCAGAACACAAAGCAGATTTCAGACCGCCCTTGAAGTTATTGGGTGGCTATGTCTAATTAACACAATCGAAAGATGGTTTACATTCCGGTCGTGTGGTGCTTTTGTTTGGAAGAAACATTTTATTTTGACAGCAGACAGTTTCCAGAAGGCTCTGTCCCAGTGGCCACTTTGGTTCACAATCCGTGCTTGTTTTATTTATTTTTTATTTATTTATTTATTTTTATTTCCGTAACATACATGTTATTACAGCTATACTTCGTCAAACAATATAAAATTATTAATCATCATTAAAGAATTCTTCTATGTTATAAAACTCCTTGCCCATTAGGTAAACTTTCACTCTTTTTTTTAAGTTTTTGGGGCTGTCTATGTCTCTTAGACTGGCGGGCAGCGATTTAAATAGTTTTGCTCCCTTAAAATAGAGGCCCGATTGGTAGAGTGCCGTTCTATGTGACTGGCAAGTTGGCAGTTGCCTGGACCTAGTGCTGTGTACATGAGAGTCTTGATTTATGAACAGAGAAATATTGGTTTTAACAAATGTGACAGCTTCTAAGATATACAGGCTGGCTAGTGTGAGTATATTAAGGTCTCTAAATGCCCCTCTACAACTGATGGTTCTTGCTTTGCTTGTGATAACTCTTATTGCGTGCTTCTGTAGTTTGAAAACCTTCGTCAGCTCCGATTTTGCTGATCCGCCCCAGAAAACAATGCCGTAGCGTAGGACTGATTCAAAGCTGGCGTAATAAAAAGCTAGAAGATTATTTTGACGCAATGTCTTCTTTAGTGATCTGAGTTGGAATACAATGTGTCTGAGCTTTGTGAACAAACTGGAAATGTGAGAGCTCCACTTTAAGCCTTTTTCGATGGTAAAGCCTAGGAATTTTGTACTATCAACTAAAGTAAGTTTCTCATTCTGATGAAACACAGTGGGTTCGAAATTACTAACAATTATATATTATTCCTAACAATGCGTCGTGTTTTGTCCGTTGCAGCCAAGAATCGATCACGTTGATCAAATAAAAACCTTGCTTTTCTCTCCGAGGGACGGTGAGTGTACAACGCGGATGGTTTTCCTGATCTCCTTTCGATGTAGAATGAAGTTTCCCGAGTCGATGTTGATTGCCGATGTCGCTGGGTGCTGCCACTCGAAGTGCTGGGTCAAGCCAGGAGGGAATACCAACCTACAAAATGAGGGAAGCATTTAGACACGCCAAGATAGCCAACTGTGCTAAGTGACCGTCTCTTATTCAGTTTCAACGTTTTAAAGAAGATCATTACTAAAGTGCAAAACAAAAAATATTTTTTTTATAACAGCCAAATTTAATTTTGCAGCAATTAATGTTTTCTCTTTGTGTAACATTTGGATCTAAACCGACGGAGATCTAGCCCTACAGCCAGCAAAGTCTACCTTTATCAACGTTCACGTTAAGACAAACTTCCCTTCATCTGAGTTAGCAACAAAGGAATTCTTGGCATCTACATCACCCCAAACCTAGACTGGTCACTACATGCTCAAAAAACCTTATCCAGAATCAAAACCACCTGCTACCTCTTCCGCCGACTAAAAAAGACAGTCAACCCCCACACTGTTTAACTAGTTTATCATGCACCTGCACACCTGCACTCGCACCTATCCTACAGCCTCCTTTTCTGGGGCACCTACCCACAAGCAAAAATAATCTTTACTGCCCAAAAACAAGCCGTCCATCTCGCAGTAAGACATGCAAACCCCTCTTCATAACTGTCAAAATCGCAAAAAATCATTTAAATTGCAAGCACCCTAGTTACGTCCCACCCTGACCTATTCCCAATTAACTCCTCCGTTCACTCCCACGCAACAAGAGACAGGAAATCCGAGCTATCCCCCACAAAACCACACTTTTAAAACACAGCCCCTTATACCTTTGTACCAAAATCCACAATCACCTACCCGCCCTCATTGAAGACTCCCCTACCCGCAGCTAATTTGACTCTAAACTGCGTATATCCTCCTCCTCAACAACCACTTCTACTCCCTTGATGAACATTACCTATCTAGCAATTTGCAAAACTGTCATCTGCAAATATGTAAATCTCTTAGAGCAAAACCAATTATTATTATTATTATTATTGTTCATTATAATAAAACACTCTTACTTAGAACTATAGAACTACAACTCAACGCTCTTATCAATATTATATGCTTATATTATAGCTAACCTGAAGTTGCCCACATTTGTATGATCACGGACATAAGTAAATATTTCAAGTACATTACATAACAGTGACATATTTCTATATCACAAAACAATTCCTTTTGAGTAATGCTTTGCTTTTGCTGACTAACTTGTATCACGATGTAATCCTCGTGATCACTCTCATTACACCAACACCTCCATGCAATCATAGATTGGATTCTTGCTGAGCCTGTACACCGGCCAAATTCCTGCACACAATGGTTAGCTACCCTTAGCTTAATTAGCATCCATAGCACCAAATCACACTTCTAACAAAATATCAGTGAATTTAACGTAATCACACTTACACCATTAGCATTAACAAATTACAACATAATTTAATTTATTAATATTTCAGTCATTAGCATCTTTAACATCCCGACACACTGACAGCATTAGCATTAAAAACTGTCAACTGTATTTAAGTTAATTACTATTACTGTCATTAGCAGCTATAAAATTCATGTAGCTATTTCATCCCGTATATTATTGCAAACATTTAAATGTCTATCACTTTCTTGTTGGAAGAATATAATAAACAAAATTTGCGAAAACTATCGCTTCATCGAACTTAAACCCATATCCCTTTGGAATCCGATCCCAAGCAGACCGAAGGGGAAAAAACCTGAACCTGAACCCAAACGAACCCGAACCTGAAAACGTACCAAACCCGAACCCGAACCGGAATAAGCAAACTTAAAAAAAAAAAACCGCAACCGAACCCGAAATTTCACATTTACCGAACCTGAAACTGAACCCGAACCAATGTTAATTTCGGTTCGATGCCCTGGTAACGTCACACAAAGCCATCAGTCACATCTTCAGACTAGACGTCATCACGCTTGCATTATTATCAGTACTCAGAACTTTGTTCAACTTGGTAAGACTTGTTGACAACTTGTTATTTTCACACCAAGTCGAGAAGTCTTTGCTGTCAAACTAAAATCTTGTTTCAATCTGTGCAAGTGCAGTGCTGCAGAAATCTATTCCACTGGTGAGTCGCATTATCACAATGTAATCCTCGTGATTACTCTCATTTCACCACCACCTCCATGCAATCATAGATTGGATTCTTGCTGAGCCTGTACACCGGCCTAATTCCTGAACACAATGGTGAGCTACCCTGAACTTAATTAGCATCTATAATAATGTTTTTTTTTTTTTTATTGCGTTGATTACATCGTAATATTGCAATCGTCCTTAACTAAAATAATGCATATTCCAGTCTGGTAAAAGTGTCAAAGAAAAAAAAAGGTAAAAGTTAGAAATGCTGTTACCTTACACATTGTCTTGGACCATTAACTAATTACAGAATTCTTTAATGTCATAAAAGCATTTATCAATCAAGTATTGCTTGAGGTCCGCTTTAAAAGAGCTACCTTCCTTTACTTTAATTGCCATGGGCAGGGCGTTAAATAGTTTTGATCCAGCGTAAATGGGGTTCTATAGCACCAAATCACACTTGTAACAAAATATCAGTGCATTTAACGTAATCACACTTACACCATTAGCATTAACAAATTACAACATAATTTCACATAAGTCCTAATACCATCACTGGCATCTAAAACATCCCGACACACTGACAGTAGGTATATTAGCATTACAAACTATCAACTGCATTTAAGTTAATTACTCTGACCATCATTAATATTTAGAACAAGACGCACTGCCAGAATTTGCATTGAGATCATCCTGACGCTACCCTGTATACTCGACTGCATTCAACATCATATCTGTAAACTGTCATCACAGGTTTAAATGCACTCCTAACGTGGATTCAATTCAATTCAATTCAATGTTTTTATTTTTCATTTCTTTTTACAGAACACTCGTAATGTTCACACAATGAAAACAATGAGCATGAAAGAAAGTCGACTTGTTTGCAAACCCCATGTATAGCCCCGTGTTTATAAAGATTAAAACATAATAATAAAATACAGTCTTATAGTAAATATAGATATTACAATAATTACATTTGCAATCTTTTGCTTCGCTAAATTCATCTATGGTATACAATCCAACAAGGAATTTTTTCGTCATTTCTTTAAAAATTGATTTTTTTCCACTCTGTGACTTGATTTTGTCTGGTAGCTATTATTAAAAATGCGTGCCCCTAAGTTTTAAGGGGTCCGTTCTGTTATGTTTCATCTAATTCTAGGTTGGCGCAAGACATTTTTGTGTCTTGTATTTAAGTTATGTACATCATCATTTTTTTTAAAAAGCACCAGTATTATTTACTATAAATAAAAGTAGTTATAGTATACAAGTCATGGTTAAAATCTGGTGTTTTATAAAAAACGGTTTACAGGATTGTTGATTCCCTAAATTGTAGACTATTCTTAATGCCCTCTTTTGTATTCAGAAAATTTTTTGTGCTGCTGGCGAGCTACCCCAAAGGAGAATTCCAAATCTAATTTTAGCTTGAATCAGGACGTGTAAAGAGATTTTTGCACAGACATCAAGTGATCTCAAGTTAACTAAATAAGAGTTGTCTTCTGACTCAACATTGTACGCACGTGGACGACTTTTGCAGCACTTTTGTCAGTATAAAACGTTATGGACGTCACACAGATACATCACATCTTCAGACTAGACGTCATCACGCTTGCATTATTGTCAGTAGGGTAAGGTCCGGTACATATTGGGTCACGGTCTATAGTGGGTTATCAAACTTTTCTGCCACCTGACTGGAAAGAAAATTTTCAAAAAATTACATTGTTTTTGTTGTTGATCTAAGCTACGTTCTTGTACAGTTTTTAAGTGGTGCTCGTATTGAAGAATTTTGAGATATTCAGCCATGGCAATTATAACCTGATATTCTGTTGTATTTGTGTTTAACTATTGTTGGTATACTAAACTATTTGAAATGAATATTAAAAAATTGACAACAGTGTGGTTACTGGTAGCAACCTTTGGCATTCTCTGCTATCTGATGACGCCTCCAGGTGTATCAACTGCAGAGATAAACAACTAAGTAGTGAAACCTGTGTGGTAGTCGATACTGAGCCACTTGTTTATGGTATATGCTGGGTCATTACCATATCACCACTACTGAGTAGGAACATTTTAAATATTAGCAGTTGCTGTCTGGTTTTAATGCAATGAAAGATAAATATAAGTGTAACTACAAACTGCTCTCTAACATAACATTTATCGACATTTAGGGAAACAGAAAGAGTTGCCCAAAAACGTTTCTTCAATTTTGATTGAAAAAACAAGAAAAAACAAGATGTAAATAAATCACTTCTAGCAGTAATATTTATGTGTGAATCCTGATGGGTAGGCCACTCATCGTACACGTGTGCACTGACGTCGTGTTTACAGTCCAGGCGTTGGGTGTGCAGTCACTTCAATTTCCACTCAACAAATATTGAAAAATCAATGGACGTTTTTTACGTTTCTTACGTTTATTCTTGATTTTTGAAGATTCGCCCATATTGTGGTCTATGGGGTAGTTTGCACCCCCGAACACGATGGGCTATTTTGGGCACGATTCCGTTATTTTATAGCTTCAAGGTTGGCAGCTCGGGTACACGGGTTACCGACCGATGGCCGTGATTTATCGACATTTTAATTGATCAAGTACATTTGATATCCAACAGGTTGCGTTTGCGATCACAATGTGCTTTAACTCGACTGCTGGTTCGGTGATACTTGTTTGGTATGTTGACCAGGAGACCTGCCTTCGAACAACGGGGTTCGACTGGCGTTCCTCCAGTCGGGTTTCAAGGCTTGCATTTTCGCGTCAGATCGTGGCAACTGGTGAAAGCCCATATTTTTGGAGTGGCCGTGGCCTCAGCGCTGCTAGGTGTTGGGGTCAGGTCCGGCATTTACACAACGTGTAGAAGCGTAACCTTCTTCTCTATTAGCGCATGGTTGAAATCGTGGTGGTGGTGGTGGTGGTGGTGGTGGTGGTGGTGGTGGTGATGGTGATGTTGGTATTGTTGGTGGTATTAGTGTATGTTATCGTCGTTATATTACTTGTGCGGATGTTTGTTAATTTCTGTATCTATGTCGCATGATTTGGTGAATGGTGATTTTTGTCTTAAATTCATATTAAGGGAGTTATTAACGTTTTAATGTTTAAAATCAATATAATGGCTAAAGTATGAAGCTAACGCAAAATCTAATTAGCCCATCGTATTCGGGGGTGCAAACTACACCTTAGACCACAGTATGGGCAAATCTTCAAAAATCAATAATAAACGTAACGAATTTCTTCAATATTTTTTAATGAAAATTTAAGTGATGGTTTTTGACCCGCAAGTGGTGACAACAGGGGTAGAATTTTAAGGGGAGTCGAATGCAACCCCTTGTGCAGCTCCTAAGTCTAGCAACAAGTATAGAGGAACAGGACTTAGTGTTAAGGGAAAAAATGACGCGAGCGCCACCTGGTGGCATAAATTGGAACTACACTCTGGACCTGTAAATTTTTTGATATTCTTTCGATGTCAAAAATTCGATTTTCAAAAAAATGTATAGGTCCAGAGTGTAGTTCCAATTTTTGCCACCAGGTGGCACTCGCGTCATTTTTTCCCTTAACACTAAGTCCTGTTCCTCTATACTTGTTGCTACACTTAGGAGCTGCACACGGGGTATAGGTGGGGTTTGGGGTCGTGGGAACGGCCCGCAAAATTGGCGGACGCGACTGGCGCGAAGCGACAGGAGCGCCCGCCAATTTTGCTAGTGTCTATATCGGACGTCCAAAAAATTTGCAAAAACTGATTTCGCAAACAGATCTTGAATTCTCGTTTGATATAGAAGGATTTTACTTTAAAATTTCCAGCTCCAAGAGAACTTTTTAAAAGAAATTGGATGGGATTTGATCTCGGTACCCCTGGCATGTGAGGTGCGTTCGCTAACCACACGACCAACCGACGATGTATCCGTCATAGGTTTATTTGACATATATGATACATCCTCGGTTGCTTCTGTCACCAGGTGTATCATATATGTCAAATAAACCTGTGACGGATCCATCCTCGGTTGGTCGTGTGGTTAGCGAACGCACTTCACGTGCCAGGGGTACCGAGATCAAATCCCATCCAACTTCTTTTAAAAAGTTCTCACGGAGTTGGAATTTTTCAAATAAAATCCTTCTATATCAAACGAGAATTCACGATCTGTTTGCGGAATCGATTTTTGCATATTTTTGGGGCGTCCGATTAAGACACTAGCAAAATTGGCGGGCGCTCCTGTCGCTTCGCGCCAGTCGCGCCCGCCAATTTTGCGGGCCGTTCCCACGACCCCAAACCCCACCTATACCCCGTGTGCAGCTCCTAAGTCTAGCAACAAGTATAGAGGAACAGGACTTAGTGTTAAGGGAAAAAATGACGCGAGCGCCACCTGGTGGCATAAATTGGAACTACACTCTGGACCTGTAAATTTTTTGATATTCTTTCGATGTCAAAAATTCGATTTTCAAAAAAATGTATAGGTCCAGAGTGTAGTTCCAATTTTTGCCACCAGGTGGCACTCGCGTCATTTTTTCCCTTAACACTAAGTCCTGTTCCTCTATACTTGTTGCTACACTTAGGAGCTGCACACGGGGTATAGGTGGGGTTTGGGGTCGTGGGAACGGCCCGCAAAATTGGCGGACGCGACTGGCGCGAAGCGACAGGAGCGCCCGCCAATTTTGCTAGTGTCTATATCGGACGTCCAAAAAATTTGCAAAAACTGATTTCGCAAACAGATCTTGAATTCTCGTTTGATATAGAAGGATTTTACTTTAAAATTTCCAGCTCCAAGAGAACTTTTTAAAAGAAATTGGATGGGATTTGATCTCGGTACCCCTGGCATGTGAGGTGCGTTCGCTAACCACACGACCAACCGACGATGTATCCGTCATAGGTTTATTTGACATATATGATACATCCTCGGTTGCTTCTGTCACCAGGTGTATCATATATGTCAAATAAACCTGTGACGGATCCATCCTCGGTTGGTCGTGTGGTTAGCGAACGCACTTCACGTGCCAGGGGTACCGAGATCAAATCCCATCCAACTTCTTTTAAAAAGTTCTCACGGAGTTGGAATTTTTCAAATAAAATCCTTCTATATCAAACGAGAATTCACGATCTGTTTGCGGAATCGATTTTTGCATATTTTTGGGGCGTCCGATTAAGACACTAGCAAAATTGGCGGGCGCTCCTGTCGCTTCGCGCCAGTCGCGCCCGCCAATTTTGCGGGCCGTTCCCACGACCCCAAACCCCACCTATACCCCGTGTGCAGCTCCTAAGTCTAGCAACAAGTATAGAGGAACAGGACTTAGTGTTAAGGGAAAAAATGACGCGAGCGCCACCTGGTGGCATAAATTGGAACTACACTCTGGACCTGTAAATTTTTTGATATTCTTTCGATGTCAAAAATTCGATTTTCAAAAAAATGTATAGGTCCAGAGTGTAGTTCCAATTTTTGCCACCAGGTGGCACTCGCGTCATTTTTTCCCTTAACACTAAGTCCTGTTCCTCTATACTTGTTGCTACACTTAGGAGCTGCACACGGGGTATAGGTGGGGTTTGGGGTCGTGGGAACGGCCCGCAAAATTGGCGGACGCGACTGGCGCGAAGCGACAGGAGCGCCCGCCAATTTTGCTAGTGTCTATATCGGACGTCCAAAAAATTTGCAAAAACTGATTTCGCAAACAGATCTTGAATTCTCGTTTGATATAGAAGGATTTTACTTTAAAATTTCCAGCTCCAAGAGAACTTTTTAAAAGAAATTGGATGGGATTTGATCTCGGTACCCCTGGCATGTGAGGTGCGTTCGCTAACCACACGACCAACCGACGATGTATCCGTCATAGGTTTATTTGACATATATGATACATCCTCGGTTGCTTCTGTCACCAGGTGTATCATATATGTCAAATAAACCTGTGACGGATCCATCCTCGGTTGGTCGTGTGGTTAGCGAACGCACTTCACGTGCCAGGGGTACCGAGATCAAATCCCATCCAACTTCTTTTAAAAAGTTCTCACGGAGTTGGAATTTTTCAAATAAAATCCTTCTATATCAAACGAGAATTCACGATCTGTTTGCGGAATCGATTTTTGCATATTTTTGGGGCGTCCGATTAAGACACTAGCAAAATTGGCGGGCGCTCCTGTCGCTTCGCGCCAGTCGCGCCCGCCAATTTTGCGGGCCGTTCCCACGACCCCAAACCCCACCTATACCCCGTGTGCAGCTCCTAAGTCTAGCAACAAGTATAGAGGAACAGGACTTAGTGTTAAGGGAAAAAATGACGCGAGCGCCACCTGGTGGCATAAATTGGAACTACACTCTGGACCTGTAAATTTTTTGATATTCTTTCGATGTCAAAAATTCGATTTTCAAAAAAATGTATAGGTCCAGAGTGTAGTTCCAATTTTTGCCACCAGGTGGCACTCGCGTCATTTTTTCCCTTAACACTAAGTCCTGTTCCTCTATACTTGTTGCTACACTTAGGAGCTGCACACGGGGTATAGGTGGGGTTTGGGGTCGTGGGAACGGCCCGCAAAATTGGCGGACGCGACTGGCGCGAAGCGACAGGAGCGCCCGCCAATTTTGCTAGTGTCTATATCGGACGTCCAAAAAATTTGCAAAAACTGATTTCGCAAACAGATCTTGAATTCTCGTTTGATATAGAAGGATTTTACTTTAAAATTTCCAGCTCCAAGAGAACTTTTTAAAAGAAATTGGATGGGATTTGATCTCGGTACCCCTGGCATGTGAGGTGCGTTCGCTAACCACACGACCAACCGACGATGTATCCGTCATAGGTTTATTTGACATATATGATACATCCTCGGTTGCTTCTGTCACCAGGTGTATCATATATGTCAAATAAACCTGTGACGGATCCATCCTCGGTTGGTCGTGTGGTTAGCGAACGCACTTCACGTGCCAGGGGTACCGAGATCAAATCCCATCCAACTTCTTTTAAAAAGTTCTCACGGAGTTGGAATTTTTCAAATAAAATCCTTCTATATCAAACGAGAATTCACGATCTGTTTGCGGAATCGATTTTTGCATATTTTTGGGGCGTCCGATTAAGACACTAGCAAAATTGGCGGGCGCTCCTGTCGCTTCGCGCCAGTCGCGCCCGCCAATTTTGCGGGCCGTTCCCACGACCCCAAACCCCACCTATACCCCGTGTGCAGCTCCTAAGTCTAGCAACAAGTATAGAGGAACAGGACTTAGTGTTAAGGGAAAAAATGACGCGAGCGCCACCTGGTGGCATAAATTGGAACTACACTCTGGACCTGTAAATTTTTTGATATTCTTTCGATGTCAAAAATTCGATTTTCAAAAAAATGTATAGGTCCAGAGTGTAGTTCCAATTTTTGCCACCAGGTGGCACTCGCGTCATTTTTTCCCTTAACACTAAGTCCTGTTCCTCTATACTTGTTGCTACACTTAGGAGCTGCACACGGGGTATAGGTGGGGTTTGGGGTCGTGGGAACGGCCCGCAAAATTGGCGGGCGCGACTGGCGCGAAGCGACAGGAGCGCCCGCCAATTTTGCTAGTGTCTATATCGGACGTCCAAAAAATGTGCAAAAACTGATTTCGCAAACAGATCTTGAATTCTCGTTTGATAAAGAAGGATTTTACTTTAAAATTTCCAGCTCCAAGAGAACTTAGTAAAAGAAGTTGGATGGGATTTGATCTCGGTACCCCTGGCATGTGAGGTGCGTTCGCTAACCACACGACCAACCGACGATGTATCCGTCATAGGTTTATTTGACATATATGATACATCCTCGGTTGCTTCTGTCACCAGGTGTATCATATATGTCAAATAAACCTGTGACGGATACATCCTCGGTTGGTCGTGTGGTTAGCGAACGCACTTCACGTGCCAGGGGTACCGAGTTCAAATCCCATCCAACTTCTTTTAAAAAGTTCTCACGGAGTTGGAATTTTTCAAATAAAATCCTTCTATATCAAACTAGAATTCACGATCTGTTTGCGAAATCGATTTTTGCACATTTTTTGGGCGTCCGATTAAGACACTAGCAAAATTGGCGGGCGCTCCTGTCGCTTCGCGCCAGTCGCGCCCGCCAATTTTGCGGGCCGTTCCCACGACCCCAAACCCCACCATTACCCCGTGTGCAGCTCCTAAGTCTAGCAACAAGTATAGAGGAACAGGACTTAGTGTTAAGGGAAAAAATGACGCGAGCGCCACCTGGTGGTATAAATTGGAACTACACTCTGGACCTGTAAATTTTTTGATATTCTTTCGATGTCAAAAATTCGATTTTCAAAAAATCCAATTTTGGCAATTTTGCTAGTGTCTAAATCGGACGTCCAAAAAATGTGCAAAAACCGATTCCGCAAACAGATCTTGAATTCTCGTTTGATATAGAAGGATTTTACTTTAAAATTTCCAACTCCAAGAGAACTTTTTAAAATAAGTTGGACGGGATTTGATCTCGGGACACCTGGCATGTGAGGTGCGTTCGCTAACCATACGACCAACCGACGATATGCATAGACGATATGCATATGCATTAATATGCAAGAAGATGTGATAGAGGTAGTAGAATACTTTAAATATCTAGGAATAGTTATAGATAATAAGATAAATTTTAAACACCACATATATTACATTGTAAAAAAATTGGGAAAAGAGTAGGATATCTTAGGAGGATAGGGGGTAAGATCTCTTACTGGACTAGAACAATGATTTATAATAGTTTAATTAAACCTCTTTTCGAATATGGTGCGACAATCCTGTACCAAGCTTACAAAAATGAGATGGGAACACTTCAGAAACTCCAAAATAAAGTGATGAGATGTTTAATTAGATGTAATAAGGATACACCGATTGCTCAAATGTTAAGAATGACTGATTGGCTAAGTGTCAATGACAATGTTCTATTATTAGTGTTAGTATTTATTTTCAAGATTAAGTTAGGCCTTATGCCTGATTATTTAGATGATAAAATAGGATCTACTAAAAAGATACATAATATTAATACGAGGAGGGCTGTGGAAGGGTTGGGGTTCAGAAGAAGATGTAGAGGAAAAAAATGGTTCAACTCTGTATTTAATGCAGGTATGAAAGAGTTTGATAAGCTGCCCCTCAATATAAGAAACTCGAAATGTGTAGGAGATTTTAAAGCTAGATGCGTAGAGTGGATCAAAACTAAACATGAATACCTACTTATGATTTGAATTTATGAGTGATGAGTATGGTAGTAAGTAAGTTTATAGTAAGTTTATGGTGGTAAGTATTATTATGATTGATGATTTAAGATTATAATTTGATGATGATTGAAGAATATAATTTTGTGTAATTGTAATTATGTAATTGGCTTCTGAGCTATGAATAAACAATTATTATTATTATTATTATTATTATTATTATCCGTATAGGTTTATTTGACATATATGATACATCCTCGGTTGCATTTTTGCCGGCTGAATTTTTTAAATTTGATTTTCGTGCTTAAACCCACAAATCATGGTTCCAAACATAATTTTGGGAACATTTTTAAGATCACTTTTGTAGACTTACGGAATAACATTATACGCCTGTCATTCGGGCCTCGCGACACCGACACAAACGGGGCGCCGGTTCAACCCGTTTCAATCGCCTCTCGCTCTTTCAACGCGACACCAAAGTGAATAGTATTTTATACAACGCACTTGTGTAGCACTTGTAGCACATACAAAGAAACTGCACACTCAGGGGGCCCCAAAAATGCATGGGGTGGCCGCCGACTTGGTTCTTCTTTTAAATGTAAAGTAAAAAAGTCGAAGTAAAGTAGTAAGTGATGTTGGACAACATTTAGAAGTTACGATAAGCATGGTGGTTGATAATCGAATAAGAATTACATGAATTTCTAAATTATAACTTCCAAATTTGCATCGTATGGGTTATTAAATTATGAGGGTTTGCATTGAGCTAACCACATATTTGCAGTGGTGCTAGACGTCGACCACGCGCTTATTTCACATTAGCAACAATAATTATTGGCGTTTCTACGGGGAAATTAAGATTTTTATTTGTCAGCTACACGGGTCTGGCGGATTTACTCGTGCTTTGCTGTCTACAGATTGTTGCCTGAATGATGACCCCGAGCAAGCCTAAACTCAAATTTGAAGTCTGAGCTGGCTACAGAATGTGTTTAAGAGTGATGTTTCGAACAGCTGTTGTGTCGGTATGTGTGTATCAGTATCTTGAAACAGAGCAGTTCCAGAAGAAAACGGCTAAAATTACAGCGAATTTGTCATTGAATTAACATTGAAACAATATCCACACTTTCGAGTGTCGCAGTGCTTTGTTGGAGCCTAGATAGTTCGATCGCTTTGCGTTGTCATCATATTAGCTGTACTCCTACAACACTTCGAGTTTCGGGTGTTGGCATATTATTTTCAGAATGATAAGATCCTATGAAAATACGTAGGTACGTTATTGCAGATTTCCGCTTACAAATAAATTTTTCACTAACACGTAAAAATAACACATGCTTCTTGAATATAAAAGCAGAGAAGAGCAAACCTTTCCGGAGATGAATGATCGATTTACACTATCGCAAGAAAAAGTGGGTACGCGGGGCTAACGTGAGCTTACGCCAAAAATAACCTCTGCAGTGGGCAGAAATTGTATCGTATTCCAGACAAAGAAATGCACCAGTATGTTTTTGCCCTAGCACAAGCATTTTTCTGAGAAGTAGATAGGCGATTTCAAAAAGGCTTTATTTTCAGTAATTCCAAAGGCAATTAATATTGTGTTGTAATATCGTGTTAATATCGTGTATCGTGTTTCTACGATTTCGTAGAGTCCTATAGCCTTGTTGTAAATCGTCTATTCTATTTTATGAATCGTCGACGTTTTGACTCTTGTCGACACATTCTTTTATTTAATTTTGGCGTGTTCCGTGCTGCCTGAGTTTATTTCGGGGCGCAAAATTTGGGTTTTGCTTCGGGCGTCCAAACCCTACACTGTGCGTACACGACACAATCGTATCTCAAGTCAATACGTCACAGGTGTATAATTTTGGTTTAATTAATTTCAAATTGGCCATTGATCGATCATTGTATCTGTACAATCTCCATTCTCTAACGCCGGACTTGGGCGCTGCTACCAGTTTATGTGTATACAACCCTTAGTTCATCTATACACCACCTTGCATATACATTCCTTTCCTGATTGGCGGACCCCCCATGGGCTTTGAGGGGCCCTAAAAGTCTCATTGCCGCCGGGGCCTTTAGGAGCCAGTCCGACACTGACATGGTAGTATTCATGTATTACCACCCTATAGGGATGAGAGAGTTGGTGATAAAAATTGGGTAGGTACTCGCATTATAGTGTTTGCCTACTAAAGTTGCTGTACTAACTTGCATTCCTCCAACCTCTCTCCCGAATAGAACTGATCATGTGTTTGATGGTCACCCATTCAATACCTGACCCAGCGCAGTATTGCTTAACGTCGGTTATCTCACGAGAACCGGTGTTTCCAACACGCCAAACTGTTCGGTGTGACGATTCGAGGAAGGCTCGTAAGCAATTGGACCCGCTGTGTGACTTGATTTGGTCAAGAACATTCGCATCTAACAAATGCTAACATAGTTAAAATTAATCTAATGAAACATTCGCGATTAAAGTATGAGAATTTGCAGCTCTTTAGCATCTGCATGCCTGGAAAACATTTGGTCTGTGATAGCAGCCGTGGACGCCATTGCTGTTATCACCTCGATCCACTTCGAAAACCGGTCAGCCAATAGGAACCGAGCTTCAGTCGATCGAAAGTACGAGGCGGGGTCGATCGAGCACGTGTTGTGACGTCACTTGAACAGCGATGCAGTAGGTTTCAGCCGATACTCTTCTGTCGGCTGCTCGCCTGGTACGCAGAGACAAATTTTCGCCTCGTTTTAGACGATTATTTCAGTTGAAACTTGTCATGGTTGGATTGACCGTACGTATAGGCAGTCCCGTGGCACTCACGCGTACCACTAGTTGCTTCAAAGTTTTCACAGGCAAACTAAATTTCCTGACGTCATTCGTTCCCAGCTACCTGACACAATTTTATAAAATATAGCTTTGAATTTTAGGCATATGCCTAGGCGGTTAGGCGATTCTCACGAGAACCGGTGTTTCCAGCACACCAAACCGTTCGGTTTAACGATTCGAGGAGGGCTCGTACAGACCCTTATAGAGGCTACAATCAAGAATTCTATGCCTAGTTGAACATGCTAAACTATATGTTGCGAAACGTCGGGAAATTTAGTAGCCCTTTACTTAGCATTCAAAACCTATTTCAAATTGTTTTTCTTCAAACTAGTGCTAAGGATAAATCAAGTCGACATGAGTCTAAAAGCCATCATGCTAAACGGCATTTTAAATCGACTGTTTCTGACATAATACAATCGTGTGAAACTCAAAAATCTTATAAAATTATAAAAACATAATGAGGTCCCTTGAGGTAGACGCAAATTTTATGCAAAAATTGTCAAAATTCATAACAACTGTTTCGAAATTAACCTTAACGTTTGTAGAGGAAGAGTCATTGACCTAGTTCGGACGAAAATGATTTCACCTTTATTCATCATATTGCGGCTGTTTATTAACTGAAATAATTTTATAATAATATATAATAATAATAATAATTGTTGTTTATTAACACGATTGGCCAAAGCATGAGTGTCGTCAAAATACAATAATACAATTAACTACAATACACAATTAACACTACAAAACAATTAATACAATTAAACGTACATACAAGCATGAATAATATTAATACATACAAAATATCTTATTTAGTTTTTACTCACCATTTTGTACTTCAAAAATTCTTCCACCGTGTAAAAAGCATTCTCAATTAAAAAACGTTTGATTATTGACTTAATATTAGAAATCGATTCCTTGGTTACCTTTATTTTCTTACTGTGGCAAATTGAAACTGCTTTGTTGTAAAATACAGTTCCATTTATTATTGGATTCATTTTGTTGAATTTAGAAATATGCTGATTATGAATTAAGGTCTTATTGTTTCTAGTGTAATGGCTATGAAGTTCCTTTGCATTAGATGTAAGATGTTGGTTCACCATGATAAATACAATAGAGGTATAAATGTACAAGCATGTCATGGTCAGGATGTTAAATTTTATAAAGTAAGGACGACATGAATCTTTAAAATACATTCCAGGGGCACATGGGTTAAAACTAGCCTGTGCTAGATATCTGGTAGCCCGTTTTTGAAGAATAAAAAGGCTTTTGGTTTTCTTGCTGTGGCCCCACAATAAAATGCCATAAGAGATCCTCGAGTGAACGTACGCATGATAGACCAGCTTCGCGGTTTCCAAATTACATATTTTGATAATTCGTTTGATTAGGAAGCAGCCTGAAGCCATTTTATTATTTACTTCTGTGATGTGATCGTTCCATTTCAGGCTTGCATCTACAGTCAGCCCTAAAAATTTGGTGGAGCATTGGGGTATTATACTTTTATTATTCAGATAAATAAGGGGGCTCGAATTTAAGTGTAGTTCTTTTTTAGGATGGAATTGTAATAGCACAGTTTTTCCGTTATTTAAACAAAGGGAATTTTCCGCAACCCACGAGGATATTGTATTTACCGCAACTTGATTAGACATGTCGTTTGCTTTGTCGATGTCTTTTAGAAAATAAGTGGTATCGTCCGCGAATAATGTTAATTGGCCCTTCTGGATAATTGATGGAAGGTCGTCAGTGAATAAAATAAATAGTAACGGCGATAGTATAGAACCTTGAGGCAGTCCAATGTTTACAAATGCTTCTTCCGAATAAAAGCTTTCTCCCCCCTTGGTTATTTTAGTTATATGTGATCTCTTATTTAAATACGAGTAGATCCAATTGCTTGCAATTCCTCTTATTCCGAAAGATGCCAATTTCTTAATTAATAACTTGTGGTTGATCATATCAAATGCTTTTGTGAAGTCATAGAATATACCGAGGGCAGATTCTCGACGTCCTAGAGCTGAGTATACTTCTTTCAAAAAGCTAAATATAGCTGTTACTGTGGATTTCCCTTTCCTAAAACCATAATGATATTCTGTCATAAGCGAGAATTCTTTCAGGAAGCTTATTAATTTGGTTACAAAAGCTTTTTCGATTATTTTTGAAAATATCGATAGTAAAGAAAGAGGTCTATAGTTGCCTACGAATTGTTTGTCTCCTTTCTTAAAAAGCAGGATAATTACTGCTTTCTTCAGAATTTCAGGGAATATCCCTGAATTAAATGATTCATTAATGATAAAGATAAGTGGCTTCATTAAAAATATTCCCGCGTGTTTCAAGATGTGACAAGGAACATCATCAAAGCCTGCAGATTTCTTAGTTGTAACTTGCTCGATAATCACAATAAACTCTTTGGTGCTGAGGGGCGTTAGAAAGAAAGATTTGTTAAATTTAGGAGCGTTATAATTATTGTTGACCTGAATTTTAGTAGAAGGTAATATTGTATTTAAAGTCTTTGCTGCCGCTTCGTTAAAGAATGTATTAAAAAGAATCGAAACTTCTTTGGCGCAGTTCAACTGATTGTTGTTGTGCATCAGAGTGATTTCATTATCTACAATTTTGGCTTTATTCGATTTTTTATGAATTAGCTCCCATGCTGCTCGAGATTTATTTTTGGATTGTTTGATTGTTTTCCCATTATCAGCTCGTTTGCTTTCTTGAATTTGTGCTTTATATTTGTTTAATTCGCCTAAATAATTGTGATGATCATCGACAGTACTAATTGATGATCTCGAGATCGCATACAAACGTATGACGTCACCTGCCATTCTTTTTAGTTCAGGTGTGTACCAGCTAGTGATCGTTTTGCTAGGTTTACTTACAAGTTTTCTTTTAAGGGGAAAAGCTGTGTTGAACAAATTGTTAAAAACGATCATGAATTCGTTAAACATATTGTTAACACCTTCTTGGTTATATACAGTGTCCCAAGAAGCTCCTTCCAGAAGAAGTGTGAAGTGATCTATTTGCTTCGCACAGAAGGACCGTATCATAGCATATTTTCTTTGCTTGGTACAATTATCCAGATATTCGTAATTTAGAAATAGCATAGCGTGATCAGAAAAACCAGCATCAATTAGACTAGCCACTCCTTTGTTGTTGCTGGTGAAGATATTATCAATACAAGATGAAGAAGTTTTTGTTATTCTGGTTGGTTCAGATATTTTCATGTAGAGATTATATGATCTGAATATGTCTATTAAAGTTTGAGCTTTGTGACACTCAGATAAAAAAGTATAATTGAAATCACCTAATAAAATTAATTCCTTGCCATTATTGTCCAGATTATGAATAAGGTGCGATATATTATCTAAGAACAACTCAAAATTCCCTGAAGGAGGTCTATATACACATACAATTATAAAAGTACCATACGTTGCTCTAAATTCAACAGCGGCTAACTCAATGTGTTTTTCAATTTGAAGTTGATTAATAAGTAAAATCGGTTTTACGCTTAGACCCGTTTTTGCATAGATATTAGCTCCTCCATGCGAGAATTTAGTTCTACAATAAGATGAGATCGGTACATATCCCTGTATTGAAATTATCTCAAATTCCTCCGGTTTCAACCAATGTTCAGTAAAACAAAGAATATCATAGTTGTCTTCGATTAGAAATGCATCAAGCCGATCTATCTTATTTCTTATTGATTGAATATTCACATAGAGTAGCAGGGGCTTAGAGCTGTTCTCGACCACTGATTTGCCTGCGATGTCCTTCGATATGGAGGGGGAGGCAGATCTCGATGGCTCCTGGTATACCTTGGTCATACCAGTGATGTCAGCCTCCGGTATGGAGGCGGTTTTCTTCCGTATGCCATGCGAAAATCCATCTTGGGATCCCGGTCTGGCTCTATTCTTCCACTAGGCGCATATCGAACATGTTGCGCGGGATCACGTTGATTGTTTACTAATACTGCCGCGTCCTTCATAGGTATGTGGTTAATTCGTGAGCGGTCATTTTGATTGTTGAAAAACACTGCGTTGCCTACCACCGGGGTACGTAGAGATTGCGAGCGTACACTTAGTCTATTTGAAAACATCGCGTTGTTTATCACCGGGCCGTGATTGGGAGCGAACATTGACCTCCGATACTCATTGCTGTCTCTGGGTCTTTGGGTCAGGCTAGATTGGGGTGCAATGCCCCAGCTATGCGGTCGCTGTAGACGTGTATCGTTACTTGATAACTTGAATGCTGTTGTTTTCAACCAATTTTTGCAATCTCTAATTGGGGTTCTTTGTTTTATCTTTCGACGAGCTAAAATCCTGTACACTGCTGATACACGATCAAATTACGAAGTAAGCTTTAAATAACTTTGACCGTTTTCAATCACTTTTGACATATTGGCATACCTCTCTGTGCAGGGTCACATTTTTCTCAGCGAATTTTTACAACACAAAGGACAGGTATGAGATTAGGTAATAGATGGGGTACGCATTGACCGTTGTTCAGCTATTTATAGAAAATAAAGGCCTCGTTTACGAAGACCCATTGTCCATGTATGAACTCAATTATTTAGGCCGTCGATATCGAAGTTTTATGCAAAATAAAAAATTCTACACGATCAAATAAATGCACTAAAATAGGAATGTGAGCGAGAGAAATATCAACAAATATTCTCTTATCTTAGGCTTTGATTCTTTCCAGAGCTATCGAAAGTATTTTGAAAAAATGGAATTCCTAATTTTCATATATTTTTTTCTTTAATAGACGAATTTTTAGGAGATTTGACACAGGCTTCATAAATTGTGAAGACCGTTGGCGATGACATTGCGCACTACGATGCTAATAATTAAACCTAGTGGTGTGCTCTTGTAATTTAAAAGATCAACCGCATAAAACACTGCTATTAAAACGCCAACATTTATCTGTCTAACTATCCATGTATGTTTGCAACTAGGTACCTAGCAATAGGGTATACAAATATTTACCAAACTATATTTATTTTGGGAAATTGTACGGCAATTAAATTTGTTTCGTGTGTACAAGGAAAATTGCGCCGAGGAATATATTTCCTCTTGAATGTGTTCATATTTTCCGAGCAGTTGGGCTTAGTACCACTGCAAGCAGCCAGATGGCGTCGTTGAATTAGCAGGTACCCGGCTTCCCGCCAAACAACCCCTACCGTTCACTGGGTGTTTTTAGCGGGGCTAGGGCATTCGCTTCTGTACTCTCCAACGAGAACGTCGTGCTGTCTTCTCGTCTCTTGGCCAAGAGAACTCTGAGGAAGATCAACTCGCCTACTGTTGACTAGAAATGTTTCTCAAATTATTTCGGTAAGTTGACTTTTTACGTTTTTTACAATTCAACTTCATAACTCTCGGTCGTCGCTTCGTGTACATAAATGTTACTATCACGAATTAAAATTTATTCGAGGTCATTAAACCCAGCCTTTTTATTATAAATAATTTATTTGGCTTTGAAGTTTGAACTATAACAGCAGAGAAAATACGGGGATACAATATTCTAGGTGCTATTACAATCATTATTAGATTGACTGCTATCGTTTGTTTCAGTGTCCACTTCATTTTCTATATCATTTTTGCAATTAACTTCAAAATGCTGTTGTAGTTTTGCTGAACGAGTGCCGTACAGTTGCACTTGCTGCATGGTTCGTGCTAATCACGAGGAAAATCATTACACCTGTTGCAGGAAACGAGGCTCCTTGTGGTTAGAATGTGTTCACTTGTCCAATAATGGCGTGTGTTTTTCAGACATGGGACGCCTTCAACACGAGAGAAGCATCATGGACGAACATTTCCCGCCCATGATAGATAAGATGGAGTCGCCGCTTCATTGTTTGGGTGAGTCTTAAAGCTTTGTAATTCCTCTTAATTTCTCAAAACTTTCTACTTACATTGGTTTTATAACCCTCGCGTGTTGGCTAGTTTATTTATTTTCTGATTACCTGCGTTTATTTCTTCAAATGATTAGACCTTTAGACAATCATTTAGTCAATCTGATTTTCACTTATCGCGGGTGTTGCGCTAACCAATTGAGCTATTTGGACACTGGCTTTTTGAGACGATTTTAGTGTATTTGATGTGAATGACAGATCTTCAAGGAGTAGAACCACGAGGCTGTGAATACTCACACCCACTCTGATTCTAGTGACCCTATACCACGTCACAACCTGTCAAATCGAGTAACTTCAATTTGACGTTGGACGCGTTTTATTTAGTTAACATTTTCTTTAACTTGCATCAATTTTTAGACTGTTATAGTGCTCATAAGAATAAAAAAACATTTTTTGTTTCATAAAGAACTTCCCTCCCTTGCCTTGAAGTTTTTCCTCCAAGTAACTTATTTCTGCGAGTGCAAACGTTCCATTTGTTCAAATGCTTTGTTTTAAAGAACAACAATTCGCCACGTCCTGCCAAATTTCCCAAGTATCATCCCGGGTTTCCTATCAGTTTGAACAGATTTGATTTCTTATTTCAATTAAACACATGACCTTTTATCTTTTATCATCGCAAGGAAACATAGCACCTGATAGCAAAGACTTGGATCCGATTTTTGGAAAGGTTTTTTTCAATTGAGAACTCTTGTTCCATGAATGGAGATTCCATAATCTTTCATCACCTGTTGCCTTGCTCTCCGGTACTTTGCCAGTCTCCTCCCCTGTTTGTATCATTGAGGTAGTCCGAGACCCAGCGTGCTTTTTTGTCATGATTTAGGCACATTACAATTCCTGGGGCTGTCCCAATCGACCACTGAAAATCCTCTCCAAAGTAAGTCTTCTGTCCAATTAGCTCAATTGGTTGGAGCAACACCCGTGACAGGTGGAGACCGAGATTCCAGTCCTCGTTTGGTCATCCATTTGTGATGAGTTATTAGTGTCATAAATAAAAAAAACTTTGCCCATTGCAAGCGACTCGTCTCATGTAACTCTGATTTATAGTAATCAGATAGACTGTGACCATGCACGGCCTCTTGGTCATTCGTATTCGACGCATTAAAATCCTCTTACAAAGCTCTTGTCATGTAGCTCATTTGGATGTTTGAGCAACACCAAGACTAGACGGACCGGGTTCGAGTCCCCGACCAGCCACTAATTTATCTTGGGTTAATTATGGTCCTAACAATAAACTACCCTACCAAATGCGACCAATTGCATCAATTTTGAATTCCACAATCAAATTAAAACTGAAGCTGGTTGTTGATTCGAGTGTATTTTGATATGTTTCAGGCCCCGCCGAGATTGAGTCTACTTCGACGCCGAGACTTCGACGCCGAGACTTCGACGCCGAGACTCGCCCGCGGTTCTCGTCGCCATCGAATCGGGACACGGTCGCGTAATCTGTTACCTCGGCCGGCCGGGATGTTTGCGTTCGACGTCAGCTAAGTGGTCTAGGGTTAGCGCTACAAGGCCTCACACAAACAAACACACACTCACACACAACCAGTTAGGCAACAGGTATCTACAGGTCATCCACGAGCCGTCGGGTCCACGAGCCGACGAGTCTTCATCTTCTGCATGGCATGTGGGCACCGCATGATTGCATGGCATGGGGGCATGGCATGGCATGGGGACTCAGCTAAAGGGTGGGAGCGTTAGGTTAGGGCGTCGTGTTGTCTTAATGGTGGGTCGTATGCAGGGGATAAGTAAGGGAAAGCCCAAGTAGATCCCCTGTTCCATCGCGACGAGTGGGGTAACTGGCCTAAAGGGTGGGAGTAGGAAACTTAGCTCGGCAGGAGGCCTGCTGGTGGGGTTAGGGCAGGTGGAGGATATCGGGGATCCCGGGGCCCAACAGTTATAAATGGGAGGGTTTTTGATAGGAGTAGGGCGTCGTGGGAGGCATTGCGGCGGTCGGGAATAGCCCAGTAGTATACCGTCCCTCTACGACGAGGAGGGTTTGCTGGCCTCGGGGTGGGTTAGGCCGTCGAGTCTACGAGTCTGCGAGTCTTCGAGCATCCATCAACGCCGTTCTCTACTCTAGGTCCCGAGGGTCAATGGCTTGCCTTCCCTCTTGGGTTTTCTCGGGAGGGTTTCGTACTAGGGAGGGTCGTGCTCGAACGTGTCCTGGAGGCAAGGGGGGATGATTGACGTCAAGCGATCCTCTTGTCTAATCACTCAGACACGATGGAGGGGAACAGGACCATCAGATGGTCAACAATGGGTTGGTGGGTAGCTACTTTAGCCGGAATGCAGAAGGTCTGCTCCGGCCAGCGTAGGGTGGGGTAACATTACGGCTTGGGGTAGTTTTACAGCTAAGTCCGCGCCTTCGAGCTTCCAGCTTCGAGCACCTATCGCCGACTTCGAGATTCGCCAAAGTTACTTTTCAGCCTTTCAGGTCAGCGATCGCCTCTACGAGCACGCCGGAGGGAGAAGCAGGAGGAGCCGGAAGGAGATCGGAAGAAGATAGCTCACACATACACATACACACTCACACTAGAAGCGCTAATCCTATGACCTTTTTCCTCCGCGTTCATTACGATCTCGCTTCGGTACCGTGATTAGTCTTGCGTTATTTACTGCGTTATTTTTGCGTTATGACTGCGTTATTTTTGCGTTATTTCTGCGTTATTTCTGCGTTATTTCTGCGTTATCACTGCATTATTTCTGCGTTATTTCTGCGTTATTTCTGCGTTATTTCTGCGTTATTTCTGCGTTATTAATGCGTTATTTCTGCGTTTATTGCTGGCGTAATGTACCGCGGTCCGAATTGTGGCGGACACGATCCGAACTGGAAGAAACGTGGAGCGAACGAGAGTTTGGAATCAGGAACTAGTGTGCTTGTCAAGTGTGTGAATGTGGGGACTGTTGTTCCTTTGAATGTTTCTGTTTGTTTTAATGTTTGTGTTAATGTTTGTGTTAATGTGTGTGTTAATGTTTGTGTTAATGTTTGTGTTAATGTTTGTGTTAATGTTTGTAAATGTATTTGTTCGCGACTATGTTTTTGTTAATGTACCTGACTGTACTAATTGCGTTTGATGTTATTTTTGTCTTGCTTTTCTCTTTCACTAACTAGTGTTCTTTTAATCCATGTCGCAGGAACCTAATGACGGAGCCTTTATCTTTCAGCGCCTGATAATCAAATGCCAGGCAATAACAAACACTTTTTTTTTGATTTCATTGTTGCGAACGTAAAGTTCGCAGTCTGACAGCGGCAAGCTTCAAGTTGCAACGTGAACAATGCTACCAACTCGACTGGCCGATTGTTGCATCAACTCCATGGCTACCAGCTGGACCATCATCTCGGCAACACAGATGGAACGCAGTTTAGAAGAGGGTTCTGGTTCGTCTCCCAGTACCTGGCTAGTCGCCGTGGCAACAAAGGTGAGCCAACAAATAAATATTCCAAATTATTAAACAATGTTGGCTAGAGTTCTATAATAACCGTTCTGATTGCTTCGGGAAAGTTTTGAAAAACGATGCATCTCTGGCCGGTAAGATTTTTCCGCCTAACGTTTGCTTCATATTTGTCCTTTGATTCCCAGCTGACGTCGAGGCTCCAGAATCAGCGCCCGTAGCTCTTTGTCTCCCGAGACTCTGGTGAAGAAGAAAGATTGACACACTGCTCGACTAACACATGGTAAGCCACGATTCTATCAATGTTGCCAACAAATAAATATTCCAAATTATTAAACAATGTTGGCTAGAGTTTATAATAACCGTTCTGATTGCTTCGGGAAAGTTTTGAAAAACGATGCATCTCTGGCCGGTAAGATTTGTCCGCCTAACGTTTGCTTCATATTTGTCCTTTGATTCCCAGCTGACGTCGAGGCTCCAGAATCAGCGCCCGTAGCTCTTTGTCTCCCGAGACTCTGGTGAAGAAGAAAGATTGCAACACACTGCTCGACTAACACATGGTAAGCCACGATTCTATCAGCATTTTCCACAATAAATCTGCCGCAGGAATCAATTCTTCCAACTTTCCTTGCACTAAACGAGTCTGTTCATCATTATTTTCTTGTTTTAATTTCGCATCTGCCCGTTCCAGTGGCGTTACAAACTGCTGGTACTCGTGACTAACGTATTTTTTGTTTTGTCTGCAGCCTGCAGTTTTGGTCACGATCAAGTAAAGTGATCGTGAAGACTTCGAGGAACCAGAGCGATACGACTTCCCTCAGACAAGAGACTTACGATGGAATGTGCCAGACCACAAAACTAGAGGTAAGCTTTTTACCATCTTTCTTTAGTACTGCATGGATGTAAAGCTCCCTGCTCCAAATTAAAGCACAACTACCCTCCCGAGAATTTTTTCCCATTCGTGGAATTGATCTCCAGCCTCTAAACTTACGTGGCACAAACTTGGAGTTGACCTCAAAAAAGTTGTTGCTATCGACCATCTAGTGGAAACTAATTGAATGTGTCAACTAATCTGCGGCCTTTTTTTACATGCAGGTTTCCACTCAGATTTGGTTTGGATGGAACGCTATCCGCGCTCCGATTACTGGCCACGGTGGGACAGAATCCGATCTCCTACCTGCGTCATCGAGACTTCGCTACCGCAGCGTCGATAGATGTAAGTCGGCACGAGCCTTCACATAAATCTGATACACGACTGATACACTAACCGCAATGGTAAACGCACTCCATCGACAGATCTCAACACTGCTGGCACATATATATTATGTTAATCCTTCGTCCCAAACGATGGAACATCAGCGCAAGCTTAATCCAAGTTCTCAAGTTCACAAAAAAATAGTTCTCTGTTTTGCCAGCTCTGCACTTTTTCACACATTTTACACATATATGAAGCAGTGCAATGTTAGCAAAAACTACTTCTTGATCTCCACAACAGTTTGTTTGCATTTTGCACCAACTTTCGACCCGACGTGAACACTAGAAAACAGCTGACAAAACTAAACCCAATTAAAGGTTTATGACCAGCAAAAAAAGCTAATGTTTCCTTTTCGTTCAAGCTGGATCTGCACTTTTTCCCAAGTAAACGTAGCTGTCCGGAGCATGTTTTAATGTGTGCAAGAGTCGTCATGTACCTGGCAACGAGTCTAATGTGACTTTCTTCTGTTGTCTTCAGGTGGACTCCACGAGCCGCTGCGTGAAGCCGATGCATCTCGGCTTCCTCCGACGAGACCTTGCTTCAAGCCCTGGAAATTGTAGCGAGGACGCGCTGTGAGAGTTTTATCAGGTGTCTGAGGAAACATGGGGAACTTTTGTTAGTTAGATAGCATATTTAATTGCTAACTTTACGGGGCTTAACGTCACGTCAGTTCAGAGGCTGTTTGCGTCTCGAGTTCGGGAAATATTCATAATTTTTTATTCATTTGTGTGACATGAGAGAAGTCGAGAATAATTTGGGGACAAGGCTATTGTTGTTAGACTTCCTGTCCAAGTTTTAGATTGTTGTAGGTTCTTGCTAGAGGTGTATCGTTCTTCACGGTTAGATTGGTTCGGTACCGAACCGTAGTAGGTTTGTTAGGTTTTGATTAATTCGTTAGGTTGGTTAGGTTTTGATTGGTTCGTTAGGTTGGTGAGGTTTTGGTGTGGAATGGTTGTTTCTTTGTCGCTTTGTCCATCGTTGAGGGTCGCCAGAATTAGGTTAATTTGATCTTCTAGTTTTCATGTCCAATTTTTTTTGTCTTCTCTCATGTTGCGTTTTTTCTCTTAGCTTGTCTTACGCCTAGAATATGTTATATTGTGGTAAATTAAATTAACGTAAAATCATAGCAGATAGTCATAATCCGGGAGAGTAGAGTTTCCTCAGATGCATTGAGATTCATGTGACCTAATTTACAAGCCATAGGACTTTATTGCACGCCTGCGTAATGTTCCTGTTTGCACCCGTGAGGCCCGCCTCGGACGTTCGTTTTTCATGGTTTTCGCGCGTCTTAAGTTAAGCTAATGCTGGGCGATTGATTATGATCTCCACAAATTACAGATTATAATCGGCCATGACCACTGACCTCACGGAACAAACGCTTGTAAATATCAAATGAATCACTCTCACAGTCAGCAAGATTTACGTAAACACAAACACGTAAATAGAAATTCAAATATTGTTAAAGCATTTGAATTGTATTTGATGGCGATATTATTGTCATTCTATATATGGCGTTGTGATATAAAAATTTACAACCCTATAGCCTTTTGATTGGGTCCCTGGAGAAAAGGAAACTGGAATTCCTGTAACTTCCACTTCCAAATTTTCCTTCTGCCTAAAAGTACCTCAGTATGTTTTTATTATTGTACACAATTTTTGAGTTGGGCCGGGTTTCCGTTTGATAGTTACAGCAGGTTTAGTTACTCAAGGTAGCAAGAAATTGTGTGTGTGTGTTGGGATTTGGACGCCGTTTAACCCCTTCTGAAAATCCGGCCCAAATATTCCTTCTCCCTAAAGGTACCTCTGTATGTTCTTATCAATGTACAAAAATTTTTAGTTGGACCGGGTTTTCGTCCGGTAGTTACAGCAGGTTCAGACATTTTCGCTTATCTGGTAAGTTTCTTCTTTTAGTCGTAGTTGTGTCCTTTTAGTGCATTCTCAGTATATAAGTAATTGTGTGTTTTGAAATGATCTATTTAAGTTTTTGCCTGGATATAAGTTGTTTTTGTGTTTATTTTAATTACTCGCACTATTTTTTCTTAATTTATGTTCGAATTTGCGCCTATGGGCTTATATCAAATAGTCCCTTGCTGGGATCCTGAGTGGCTTAGCGGGAAGTTTGTAGCTTCCTAAGGGGTACTTAAATGTCAGCCATGTTTAATCAGAATGTTTAATCGGAATCAGAATCGCACGTTTTAAATATGTTGAATGAAAACTAGTCTGGGCGAAACACTCGCCTACCGCCACTGTGGACGTCAGCTTTGTAATTATATGCACTTGACGGAGACCATGGTTTTCTCACCAGCGTGTGTTTCAGTTTGTCGGTTAGGGATGAGGTTGAGTCCTGATCCATGAAGTGGCCAATATCCAAAGCAGCTCGAGGACCATAGATCACATTCAGTTTTAAAGGCTGGTATTGGATTTTCGGAATCCGTCGATGTAGATGCACATGCACTTTCAATACTGCGATCGCTGTTGCCATAACTGTCCAAAATTTCTCGCGCGTCATCGTTCGCCTTTCTCTTCACACTCGCACTAAAAAATTTGCGTTTATCCATCCTCCCACAATCAACAAACTTTACTTAAACGCCCGGGCTAACAAACCACCCTACTCAAATCGCTCCCAACACATAACTGACTTACGTTAAGTTGGGTTCGACCGGTAGGAAAACTAAAATTTAATTCAGTGTAAAATTCTGTTCGCGGAATCAGAATCACGAGGAAGAATTTTGGGGAAGTAGGTACCTGCAAAGTTCAACTCTTGTAGAATCCCAGTTTCATAGAATAACGCCGCGATTTTTTTGCTGGAAAGGTTTGGATGGTCACTCACCTTTCCTCTCTAGAATGTGATACAAATTCAGCGTTTTCTGTTTAAATGGCACTATTTTGATCAGTTAAATGAGAGAATATGTTTAACTTGCCCTTTGAATGATGAAATAACAAAGCTTTTATAGTGTTTATTTTTTAATGTTTGAAGACTTCCAGGGGGTGCAAGCGCACCCCCCTTTCACCCCCCTTCAGACGCCCATGGCTGCAAGTGTTATCGTGAAGCACCTGCCGTTACCACGTGTTGCCGGCTCGTTTGCTCAGCAGACAGTTTAACAGTAAGGCTCTGACTCTGCAGAACTTTACTATCATATGAATCTACTTTATGAATATATCCTACGACTCTTCAATATAAGAGCCGATTTTTCAGTGTTCCGTTACAAATCTAACAGTCATTTAAATTGTTTTTTTTTTTTTTTTGCTTGGCAACGGCCAATAAGAAAATGTTTTTTGTTTGTTAACTCTAAGAGGCATGCTGGTAACACAGGTTGCAAGACACCATTACCTCCATTTCTGGATTTTTTCTACCGATTCCAAGCTCGGTAAAACTTACGCATACCTCAAATCGCTTGCGCTTAGATTTGTGGACTGGCGTTAAGAGAAACTACATATTATTACACCACAATAATCAGTTTGCTCGCTCCCTGCCTGTAAGGTCATACCGATGCATGTGCGCTTTAATTTTTAGCTAAGCTGATATACTTATCTACTACCGTTTCTGAGCTTTCAAACAGTATTTTCATAATTATTACGAGTTCTGGTCATAAAAAGGGTGGTAATGCTCTTAAACCACCATGCTCTATGAGTACTGCATGGTCTGGTACAAAGGTTGAAAGTTGTTTTAAAAAGTGAAGCATTATGAGATTTATGAGGCTCACCCAATGAACCTGTAAGTGACCAGGTGCTAAAGCCACACTTGATAAAACCAAATGAACAGAAATTCCTTCTGACGACAGTTCATTTTTGGATGGCAGTGAATTTAAAGATGACTTTTGATGATGAAACAATGACATTTTGCTATAAATACAAGCAAAAAGGGTGGTAGACATCATGGTGAATTAAGAACTTCGGGGTAAACTAGTGTAATTGAGCACTTTAATCGTGGAATGATAATGATGTAGCGTCCAGAAGACGACCCGTCGTTATTTTATTTTGTTTATTTATGTTTATTTCATATTATGTATTTCTTTTATATTATGTTCATATTTATTTTAAATTATTGTATCTCATATTTGTCTGTCATTAATGATTTTTGAAGCATATCTTATCTTTTCGCATTGAATAAGGTAAACACGCTTGCTACATGGTAGTATTCATGTATAACCACCCCATAGGGATGGGAGAGTTAGTGATACAAATTGGGTAGGTACTCGCATTGTAGTGTTTGCCATTCAAAAAGCATTAAACCTATCAACTTTAAAAGATAAAAATAGACAAGAGTTAAAAGTCTGTTAACGGTTTGTTAACGGTTTGTTAACGGTTTGTTTGTCAACCTTTAATTAAACTGTGAATCTAATTTCTTTCTTTTATGACATTTACTTGTGAGTGCATATACAACTTTGGGCAATATTTCTTCCAACGGGCAGTTTTAATGTGTCCAACTTAATTTATGAGACTCATCCCCATGGTTACACCTAATCAGATACTTCTATTATCATCTTAACCTGCTTATTTAACTGGCATTTAGCATTGTGAAAACGGTGAGAATAGAAATGGAGAAGTTCGGCTGAAATTTAGGTATTTTCCAGGAAGGCTTTCAGGTAGGTACAACTCGAACAGCAGAATTCCTCCACAAATCCATCCAAATGCATGGCGTGGCCGCCGAATTGGTTTTTCTTTTAAATGTAAAGTAAATAAGTCGAAGTAAAGTAGTAAGTGATGTAGGACAAAATTTAGAAGTTACGATAAGTATGGTGGCTGATAATCGAATAAGAATTACATGAATTTCTAAATTATAACTTCCAAATTTGCATCGTATGGGTTATTAAATTATGAGGGTTTGCATTGAGCTAACCACATATTTGCAGTGGAGCTAGACGTCGACCACGCGCTTATTTCACATTAGCAACAATAATTATTGGCGTTTCTACGGGGAAATTAAGATTTTTATTTGTCAGCTACACGGGTCTGGCGGATTTACTCGTGCTTTGCTGTCTACAGATTGTTGCCTGAATGATGACCCCGAGCAAGCCTAAACTCAAATTTGAAGTCTGAGCTGGCTACAGAATGTGTTTAAGAGTGATGTTTCGAACAGCTGTTGTGTCGGTATGTGTGTATCAGTCTCTTGAAACAGAACAGTTCCAGAAAAAAACGGCTAAAATTACAGCGAATTTGTCATTGAATTATCATTGAAACAATATCCACACTTTCGAGTGTCGCAGTGCTTTGTTGGCGCTGCGTCGAGCCTAGATAGTTTGATTGCTTTGCGTTATCATCATATTAGCTGTACTCCTACAACACTTCGAGTTTCGGGTGTTGGCATATTGTTTTCAGAATGATAAGATCCTATGAAAATACATAGGTACGTTATCGCAGATTTCCGCTTACAAATAAATTTTTCACTAACACGTAAAAATAACACATGATTCTTGACTATAAAAGCAGAGAAGAGCAAACCTTTCCGGAAATGAATGTTCGATTTACACTATCGCAAGAAAAAGTGGGTACGCGGGGCTAACGTTAGCTTACGCCAAAAATAACCTCTGCAGTGGGCTGAAATTGTATCGTATTCCAGACAAAGAAATGCACCAGTATGTTTTTGCCCTAGCACAAGCATTTTTCTGAGAAGAAGATAGACGATTTCAAAAAGGCTTTATTTTCAGTAATTCCAAAGGCAATTAATATTGTGTTGTAATATCGTGTTGTAATATCGTGTATCGTGTTTCTACGATTTCGTAGAGTCCTATAGCCTTGTTGTAAATCGTCTATTCTATTTTATGAATCGTCGACGTGTTGACTCTTGTCGACACATTTTTTTCATTTAATTTTGGCGTGTTCCGTGCTGCCTGAGTTTATTTCGGGGCACAAAATTTGGGGTTTGCTTCGGGCGTCCAAACCCTACACTGTGCGTACACGACACAATCGTATCTTAAGTCAATACGTCACAGGTGTATAATTTTGGCTTAATTAATTTAAAATTGGCCATTGATCGATCATTGTATCTGTACAATCTCCATTCTCTAACGCCGGACTTGGGCGCTGCTACCAGTTTATGTGTATACAACCCTTAGTTTACCTATACACTACCTTGCATATACATTCCTTTCCTGCTTGGCGGACCCCCCCCCCCCCCCAACCCCAAGGCATGGGCTTTCCGGGGCCTAAAAGTCTCATTGCCGCCGGGGCCTTTTGGAGCCAGTCCGACACTGTCTTCATGCTGCATCTTTAGGTCCACATTTGTAGCGAATGGTCATTTAACAAATATATCGGAGTTGCTTGTATGTGACACCTTCTGTGGATTTGCACCCTTAGTTAAATTCCAAGCAACAGCCTATTTTGCTACGCTCGTCTCAAGTACCTGTACCTCCCATTCTCTCCGAGACGGATGAGTGGGTACACCCTCACTGTTCTGAGTAGGAATGTCTTAACATTCCAGTTATTTATATTAATCCCGTACCTATCTTAATACAAAAATTAGTTAAGGTTGTTTATCTATTTAGTGAACTACAAAAACTCGAAATGAGCAGTGTAAATTTGGTCATTCTGCATGCAACCACCGTAATCAAGGGTTTGCTAGCTTGTAATACATTACTGTTTCCAGCACCTCAGAACCACTGTTGATAGGTAATCATTAACTGGCACAGTCATTTAATTGATAAAAACACTGATATTTTTATAATTGCAAAACAAAAAATGTTAGCAAATGTTAGCAGAGGGAAATAAGTTGTTTTCTACAATGTGCTTGCTTATTCAAGTTTTGTTATTTCCCTAACAAACTCAATTCGATGCAACAGCTGGTTGGATAAGTTTCTACGCTGCTGGTGGAAGCCACCGTCCTGGAGTTTAAATCCCGTCAGGGTTGAGACAAACGACATTTTAGTCGCCTCCATGGATGGTTGGAAAAATTGCTAAATTAGCACCCAACAAGCACGAATTTAAATCATTTGAAAGGTAGCAAAAAAAATAATTCAAAGCATGTTCTGAAGTTTTTTTTTTACTTATTCCAAAAAATAATGCATAAACGAAGAGATTATGTCAGAACTGCTTTGATTATTGACAAAGTTACAGGCATAAGTTGCAAAACATCAGAAAAAATTAGTTACTTTTACTTTGCATTCAAAACCCCAGTTTTAAACCATTGTTTTTCTTTTCATCAATGGGATATCTTACGTAGGCCCCCAAATCACGATTTGAAAGATAGACATGCCTTCCAGGTTCAAATTTTAAACACTGATAGTGATAGGTCATAGAGAAAATAGTGACGACTACTATAAAATTTCTTCTGTGACAGGTCAGAGCCTTCCTGAATCATCACCAAATTCAAATTTGTATCTTTTCTGTGTAATTATCCAAAATATTTCAAAATTTCTGCTGGGTGGAATTCAATTATATCCTAAAACGTCCTCTAACCGCCAACTAAGCAAGATTTAAACGCCGTTGGTGAAATCGGCCACAAGCCCAGCAAAAACGACGTTGAGGAAATTGTTAGGAGTGTAATTTGTTCAATGAAAACATTGCATGTGGCATGCACACCATAGCAATTTATTAAATCACGCTGAACAAGGAGTCTCGGGTGCTACAAAATTGTATTGTGATTGTCAGTCAACAATACAGCATATAATGTACAAACCTGTAACAGCGTCCAAATCCTGCCGAACAAATGACGCGAGGCACCTAGCGACCGCTTAATATAGCAGTATGTGTATTGCTTTCAAAACTCTCACCTTGAAGGAAGATGACACTCGTTGAATTGGTTACCAATCAGAGGCTGTACCCTGCTCTCGATGCAAACAACGTTCGCAGCAAAGCCTTATGTTCGACTCAAACTTGTCGAGGTCGCGGCAATCGTATGTTCCATTACGGGTCAGAAACTATCATAATCAAGAAGCAGAGTCTAGGATTTGCAAAAGTCACCACCATTCAATCACTAATAATCCTTTTGTGGTTATATTTGTTTTCAACATTTTTTCTTCTCAAACATATTCTATTCTATTACTATTTTAAAAATGGTTCAATATATTTGTATTGATATTGAGCAGAACTGTTAAATAAACTTGTGACATATATACTTCCCACTGATGCTCTGTAGTTGAACATATATACTTCCCACTGATGCTCTGAAGTTGAACATATATACTTCCCACTGATGCTCTGTAGTTGAACATATATACTTCCCACTGATGCTCTGTAGTTGAACATATATACTTCCCACTGATGCTCTGTAGTTGAACATATATACTTCCCACTGATGTTCTGTAGTTGAACATATATACTTCCCACTGATGCTCTGTAGTCGAACATATATACTTCCCACTGATGCTCTGTAGTTGAACATATATACTTCCCACTGATGCTCTGTAGTCGAACATATACATTTCCCAGCTGAAAACATATATCCCAAAAACATTGCACAGCGATTTAAAAATTGGGAAAACTAATTCCCACCGACCACGACAAGGGAGAAACATTCAATCAATAAATCACAAGCTCTCTGGACCCATCACGACAGGCTCCTTCAACCTCGGCAAGTTGCGTCCATTGTTTGCTTTCCTCCATCACACAAACATTGCCTCTGAAAAGTTGAACCTTGCACCGGACTGGCAATCCTGGCAGGTTATCGAACATCTCGACCGGCAATATCGTAGGCCGTAAGACGAATACGAGTTAGTTTCTTGAGGACCACTGAACGTTGCCAGGCGTTGTCCTCGAGCAGGCATTGTTTGTACTTGATCAGTCTACTTGTGTTTACGACGACGTGAGGAGGACGATGATGAGGACGAAGATGAGGGGGCCGGAGGGGAGGGGGGTCTGCGACGTTCCCGCGGTGGCGTTCGGTGCTTCGGACTGCGAGTTCGACGTCCACACGAACGCGATCGTCGTGGCGATCGTCTCGGAGCCGGACTTCGAGATCGACGCGATCTGTGAGCGATATCGACGTTAGAACACAAAATCAATCAATCAGTCCCCTAAAATTGATGAGAACCCTGCTTAATGTAATGAATGAGTAATTGCTATATCAACAGAAAAGCCAGTCAATCAGTCCAGGACGAACCAGGACAATCTTTCCGCTACAATGGGCTCGGTGTTGGGTTTGTTGTTGCCAACTTGATTAGCATAACCCACTCAAAACCCGTTTTACTCCGTCAAAGAATATTTTAGCAGCGACAAAAAACCAATTGTAATGCCCTCTCTTGCATATTGTACTAATAACTTTATCCTTCAAAATTTTATTTCTGAAAATACAAAATACGTTAGTTTTTGAGTTATTGACCCTGATTATTTTGTTTAGATGCATTTAGGAAGCTTGAACTAGGTAATTGTTATAATTTTTGTGGTTCTTTTGTTATTGGAAACTTTTTAGGACTGCTTTAACCCTCGATAAAGTAACAGGTACAAGTTACAAAACGTTGGGAAATTTAGTTGTTCTTCACTTAGCATTGAAAACCCAGTTGAAATAGTTTTTGTTAAAACTAGTGCTAAGTTTAGATCAAGTAGACATGAGTCTGGAAACAAACATAACTTTATCCTCGTCATTATTATTATTGTTACGTTTATATTATGACTCGTTCTAAATTATTATTGTATTTAGTGCAAGGAACACGAATAAAAATAAATAAATAGTTGTGTTTAGCAACTGTTTTGACAACGCTGCTGTAACGGCAACGGTCCAACCACAGCATAAAAGTTGCTTGAAGACGAGATATTTTATTTTGTTCTTCATTCCTTGATATCTTTTTGGAAAGCAGCTGAGCCCATAACCGGTCAATATGTGGCGCTGTTGTAAGCTGGTAGCAAACAAACAAACAAACAAACACGTATCGTTCTGAGCGACCAACAGAGTTGCAGTTGAACCAACCTCTTGGCTGGTGGCGGGGTGGCATCCCTGGGCTCCGAACGTTTGCTGCTCGGCTTCTCCAACTTGGCCGGCTTCTCAGTTGTCTTGGTTACACCGGCCTCCTTCTCAGCACGACGCAACAGTTTGCGTCGGTAGTGCTCCACCTGGCGGACAGCAATCAAAAGTTAACCTCAAACATTTACTTAGCACCCGTTGGGTACACATTTTATGTTTAGGCAGCGACTGCCGGTCTCCAGCTGTTCCTGTCACTTGACTCCCCGAGAGAATGTAGTCGATTGATTTGTGGTGTTTAACGACGCAATATTTTGACAACTGGCCCTGCGGCACTGGTCTGATGGCGTCGGTGGATGAGTGGATGATGATGAGAATGATAATGAACCTAACGTAGTCTAGAAGGGAGGAGGGGAAACCCGGTGCCGGCACGTAGCCTACTCCTATTGAAAAGCACCAAGGGGACCACCGGCTTAACGTCCCTTCCGAAGGACGGTACAACGCGAACAACAGGATTCCTCCACAAATCCATGCTGTCGAGAGGTTGATAAGCAAGGCAAGTGAAGTTGCTGTACTAACTTTCATCCCTCCAACCTCTCTCCCGAACAGAACTGGTTATGATTGTTTTTAGACTCATGTCTACATAATTTAACCTTAGCACTAGTTATAACAAAAACCATTTGAACTGGGCTTTGAATGCTAAGTGAAGAACAACTAAATTTCCCTGTGGTCATTTAGTTGTTCTTTACTTAGCATTCAAAACCTAGTTAAAATAGTTTTTGTTATAACTGGTCATGTGTATGATGGTCACCCATCCAATACCTGACCCAGCGCAGTGTTGCTTAACTTTGGTGATCTCACGAGGACCGGTGTTTCCAACACAAAAGACAGTTCGGTCTTGAGAGAATGTAGCAAGATGAATGAAATGTCTTTCACCTGCTGAGCAACACTCCAACCGCTCTTCAACTGCTGTCGACCGGCCTCCAGCTCGTCCTGGTACTTGACAGCTTTCAGTTCGACTTCCCGCAGCCGAGCTCGACGTCCCTCGTCCAGTCCGTCCCTTGGAGCCGCAGGTCCGTCGCTGCTGTCGCTGTTGTCGCTGCCGTCCTCCTCGGCGGCTAGCAAGTCCCACTTGGAGGTGGTCATCGCCTGTGCCTCCACCTCTTCAGGGTCCACCTGGAGCACATGTTGCCATTAGTTAGTGGGTTGATTACCACGGACTATCGTTTCGTCCCCTATGCTAATACAATTCTATAATTGCTGTGTGACTGCCTGATAAAAAACTTTCTCACACAAGACATTTTTTCTTGAAAAGTGGTGGAGGGCCAACGCTGAATTTTGGCACGAATATTCATTCATATGCTGTCAACATTAAAATTGGTTTTTAGGTAAATTTAAGAGGGTTATTTTTTCCAGAGACATTTTTTGAAAAAGCAGATGTAGAAAATCAATATAAAATTGCTGTCCTCCAAGTGGTACATATTATAATATATTCAAGTAGAGAATTGAATTAGCTTTCAGATGAGCTCTCCTGGAACTCTGTAGCTGTCCACCAAGTGGTACATATTATAATATATTCAAGTAGAGAATTGAATTAGCTTTCAGATGAGCTCTCCTGGAACTCTGTAGCTGTCCACCAAGTGGTACATATTATAATATATTCAAGTAGAGAATTGAATTAGCTTTCAGATGAGCTCTCCTGGAACTCTGTAGCTGTCCACCAAGTGGTACATATTATAATATATTCAAGTAGAGAATTGAATTAGCTTTCAGATGAGCTCTCCTGGAACTCTGTGGCTGTCTTACAACCTGAGATAATGTATATAATGTGACGGTGATACGCGCGCGGGGGGTGAAAACGCCCGAATTTCAACCCCCTATAACTTTTGAAGTCTTTGAGGAAAATTTTTTTTTTTTACATATACCAACATTCTGAACAAGAGTGTTGAATTTCATGGAATTCTGAGTAGGTCTAGGTCTAGGTCTAGGTCTAGGTCTAGGTGAAGGTCAAGGGTGGTCCTTTTTGACATGGAATGACCCTCATTAACACGATCATCATGACCCTCAATATTGATATTATATTATATACATTTTATAAATTAGACACATGAGTGATTGGACAAAGTTGTGACTGCTGTTAATTTAGTATCTCACATGCCTTTCTTCGTATTTTTGTATTACGGATTGTCTTTGTTTTTTGCCATTTATTTGTAATCGTAATGTATTTTTATTTTTTACGAGTCCACATTTTTTTACTCTTCGAATGTAAGCCCCGTAATTTTGAGCAAATAAAGATACAATACAATACAAAATACATGCGATATTTTATTCAATTTCCAATTTGTTCATTTCCATAGTGATTCATGTAGCATGCCGGGGTTTTGTCACAGCGTGATGAATAATATGCTATCATATCATACTGCTGCTTAGTTAGTAGCTCAATGGGTGAGAGCAACACCCGCGACAGGTGGAGATCGGGGTCCAAGTAGCTCAATGGGTCAGAGCAACACCCGCGACAGGTGGAGATCGGGGTTCAAGTAGCTCAATGGGTCAGAGCAACACCCGCGACAGGTGGAGATCGGGGTTCAAGTAGCTCAATTAGTTAGAGCAACACCCGCGACAGGTGGAGATCGGGCTCCAAGTAGCTCAATTGGTTAGAGCAACACCCGCGACAGGTGGAGATCGGGGTCCAAGTAGCTCAATGGGTCAGAGCAACACCCGCGACAGGTGGAGATCGGGCTCCAAGTAGCTCAATTGGTTAGAGCAACACCCGCGACAGGTGGAGATCGGGGTCCAAGTAGCTCAATTAGTTAGAGCAACACCCGCGACAGGTGGAGATCGGGGTCCTAGTAGCTCAATGGGTCAGAGCAACACCCGCGATAGGTGGAGATCGGGGTCCAAGTAGCTCAATTAGTTAGAGCAACACCCGCGATAGTTGGAGATCGGGGTTCAAGTAGCTCAATGGGTCAGAGCAACACCCGCAACAGGTGGAGATCGGGGTCCAAGTAGCTCAATTGGTTAGAGCAACACCCGCGACAGGTGGAGATCGGGGTTCAAGTAGCTCAATTGGTCAGAGCAACACCCGCGACAGGTGGAGATCGGGGTCCAAGTAGCTCAATGGGTCAGAGCAACACCCGCGATAGGTGGAGATCGGGGTTCAAGTAGCTCAATGGGTCAGAGCAACACCCGCGACAGGTGGAGATCGGGGTCCAAGTAGCTCAATGGGTTAGAGCAACACCCGCGACAGGTGGAGATCGGGGTCCAAGTAGCTCAATGGGTCAGAGCAACACCCGCGACGGGTGGAGATCGGGGTCCAAGTAGCTCAATGGGTCAGAGCAACACCCGCAACGGGTGGAGATCGGGGTCCAAGTAGCTCAATGGGTCAGAGCAACACCCGCAATACGTGGAGATCGGAGTTCGAGTCCCCGTTTGGGCATCAATTTTTGAGACGGTTATAGTGTTCATAATAATAAAATGTCCTGCGCATTGCAAGTGTTTGAAATTTAAATCAGGTTTCACATAAATGGAAAAGAGGCATTTTTTGTCAAATCAAAAAAATCAAAAATCAAACTGACCAAAGTTTAATTTAAAAAACTGGACCAACCCCAGTAGGTGCAGGTACCATTTTTTAGGAAACTCTGCCCATACAATTGAGCTGCTTGGACATACTGCATTTTACACATCATTATACGTCATTTCATTTGCTTTCGTTTTAAATTAACCTAAATTAACTTCAATTAAAAAAAAAACAAAAAAAAAACTTTTTGCACAAGTTTAACAGAAAATCAGAAAGAGAAAATCTTACATCTTTGTGTCTTATTCTCGAGTGTGTTCAGGGTGACTTGATAAAGAACGACCCGTTCCATCTCGTCTTCATCGACCAATCACAACTCACCGTCTCCCAGCGCGAGGGAACGAAGCCTGCGGGCAGCGCCGGCTTGCGCAGCGATCGCGGCTCCACCTGCGTCGGCGCCGCCTCTGTTTCCATGGGAACCCCGTCGATGTCGTCGTCTGAACCTGCCGCAGGAGCTGGCGTTCGAACCGCGAGCTTCAGGGCACCCTGCGTTGCCATGGTATCAACACACGAGTCAATAACAACAACCATAGCGACATAATATTACTACCATACGTTTACTGCACGAAGAGTTGGTAATTCATGTCCACGGATCGTCACATTCAATTCAGTTGTCTAAATGGTCTAACTATTAACATCACATTTTGCTATCACATGCAACTTGAAGATCACTTAGCCTTTACACCTGATTTCTTGTCCTCAAATTGCTTCATTTTAAATACTTAAATCTTTGAATCTTTCTCGTCCATGCCAGCGTCGCTGCATAAGCAGCGTCGATAAATTGTGGGACTCGAATACGTTTTGCTCGGCGGGATGAATCAGGGCGTGGCTTGAAGGGGGCGTGTCTTACCTTGAGCAGTGTGGCTCCGTCTAGTGGCACCCCGTCGAGGTCCTCCTCTTCGGAGGCGGCTCCGTTCCCGGCGTCTTCGTTGGCTAGGTCGTCCATCGTGGTCGGCCCAGCTGCAAGCCCGAGGAACGTGTTCTGCAGGGAGACCAAGAACCTGCTCGGGTAGACGGCCCAGTCTTCCCACGCGCGGAAGATCTTCATCACCCGCACCTTCCCGAACAAACACATGGGGTTAGAGCAACTCCCACGACAGGTGGAGACTGGGATACTTTTGTGCTATGCTTGTGCTTATTGCTATGTCAATTGTGTGCAGTCCCATATGGTAACCAAGTTTTAAGATCCTTGTGTGCTATGCTTGTGTTTATTGCTATGTCAATTGTCTGCAGTCCCATATGATAATCAAGTTTTAAGATCCTTGTGTGCTATGCTTGTGCTTATTGCTATGTCAATTGTGTGCAGTCCCATATGATAACCAAGTTTTAAGATCCTTGTGTGCTATGCTTGTGCTTATTGCTATGTCAATTGTGTGCAGTCCCATTTGATAACCAAGTTTTAAGATCCTTGTGTGCAGTCTCATATGATAACCAAGTTTTAAGATCTTTGTGTGCTATGCTTGTGCTTATTGCTATGTCAATTGTGTGCAGTCTCATATGATAACCAAGTTTTAAGATCCTTGTGTGCTATGCTTGTGCTTATTGCTATGTCAATTGTGTGCAGTCCCATATGATAACCAAGTTTTAAGATCCTTGTGCGCTATGCTTGTGCTTGTATCTCTTGCCATGTCAGACACAGATACTAGGTTACCAACCTTGAATCCCTCAGCTTTGAGGTGTGAATCTAATTCTGCGTACGCCCGCCCCACTCCGCGGAAGACCTCCGGCAGCCGAGCCTGAAGCCCGGTGCGGTAGAACGATGCGTTGGTGACGCGGACCCCGCAGTTGTGCAGGATGTCACTGACTAGGTAGAGCCGGGCGATGCGTTTCTGTGACGATGTGCGGCTGCCAGTCAAGGAAGCTAGGATCGCCTCGCAGATCTCGTCCGCAGCCTCGCTGTGTTCGATGCAGAACACCATCGCCTCGGCAATCTGAAGACAGTCAGCCTCAGTCAACGTACAGTCACCTTCACCCTAGCTTCCTGCTCGACCCAACTTCAGTAACCACAATAACAGTTCCCATGGAGAGATTTCGAAGCCAAGAACAAGATCTTGCGAGACCACCAATTTGAGTTCTGAGTAAGTGTCGGTACTTTTGTGGTTTCTGTAGTTTTCACCCGTTTACTGGACAAAATTGGTGGAAGATGGGTTCAAAAACTCTAAATTTAGCATTGAAATAATAGGGACACCTTGGATTTAGCCTGAGACTCAACCTGATGCCAATGGATTGACTGACATCAATTTTGATCAGCTGGCTGGATCCTATGCTCTATCCAGGTTATTTGAGATCAGCTGGCTGGATCCTGTGGTCTATCCAGGTTATTTGAGATCAGCTAGCTGGATCCTATGCTCTATCCAGGTTATTTGAGATCAGCTGGCTGGATCCTACCTTGACCCTCTCGGGAGTGAGATGACGCAGAATGTGAAGCAAGCGTTCCCACTGTGCCGTGGACAAGGTCCCCTTCTTCACGGTTTTCTCGTCATCTTCGTCTTCAAACAGCGAGTCCGGCATCCCGCGGGTGAACAGCTCCATGGGCGGCGGCCGCCAAACACTTCCGCCACGGAACATGCGGAACTCATTGCACCGCCAACTGTAGGGCGTGTCTCCTGCGGAAAAACAAGTATGTTGATTTGTAATGTGTCAAAGTGTTGGGATAACAAGAATACGTTGATTTGTAATGTGTCAAAGTGCTGGGATAACAAGAATATGTTGATTTGTAATGTGTCAAAGTGCTGGGATAACAAGAATATGTTGATTTGTAATGTGTCAAAGTGCTGGGATAACAAGAATATGTTGACTTGTAATGTGCCAAAGGGCTGGGATAACAAGAATATGTTGATTTGTAATGTGCCAAAGTGCTGGGATAACAAGAATATGTTGATTGGGAAAGTAAAGGGAGAGTGTGGAACCAGCCAAGAGGCTCACAATATCCATCCAAAAGGCTGGGTATTGTGAATAGGGTGCCAAGAGGCTGGATATTGTGAATAGGGTGCCAAGAGGCTGGATATTGTTAATAGGATGGCAAGAGGCTGGATATTGTGAATAGGGTGCCAAGAGGCTGGATATTGTGAATAGGGTGCCAAGAGACTGGATATTGTGAATAGGATGCCAAGAGGCTGGATATTGTGAATAGGGTGCCAAGAGGCTGGATATTGTGAATAGGATGCCAAGAGGCTGGATATTGTGAATAGGGTGCCAAGAGGCTGGATATTGTGAATAGGGTGCCAAGAGGCTGAATATTGTAAATAGGGTGCCAAGAGACTGGATATTGTGAATAGGATGCCAAGAGGCTGGATATTGTGAATAGGATGCCAAGAGGCTGGATATTGTGAATAGGGTGCCAAGAGGCTGGATATTGTGAATAGGATGCCAAGAGGCTGGATATTGTGAATAGGGTGCCAAGAGACTGGATATTGTGAATAGGATGCCAAGAGGCTGGATATTGTGAATAGGGTGCCAAGAGGCTGGATATTGTGAATAGAGTGCCAAGAGGCTGGATATTGTGAATAGGATGCCAAGAGGCTGGATATTGTGAATAGGGTGCCAAGAGACTGGATATTGTGAATAGGGTGCCAAGAGGCTGGATATTGTGAATAGGGTGCCAAGAGGCTGGATATTGTGAATAGGGTGCCAAGAGGCTGAATATTGTGAATAGGATGCCAAGAGGCTGGATATTGTGAATAGGGTGCCAAGAGGCTGAATATTGTGAATAGGGTGCCAAGAGGCTGGATATTGTGAATAGGATGCCAAGAGGCTGTATATTGTGAATAGGGTGCCAAGAGGCTGGATATTGTGAATAGGGTGCCAAGAGGCTGAATATTGTAAATAGGGTGCCAAGAGGCTGAATATTGTGAATAGGGTGCCAAGAGGCTGGATATTGTGAATAGGGTGCCAAGAGGCTGAATATTGTAAATAGGGTGCCAAGAGACTGGATATTGTGAGTAGGGTGAACATCTAAGAATGGAATGTGTGAACAGAGATAGCCACAAACCTTGCATTAGGGAGAACAGCTTCCACCGATAGTAAACGTGCACCGGGGACTGGTTCTCGAAGAGGAACTTGAACATCGGGTTGTTGATCTCGCGGTTCATGATCATGGCTTCGAACATCGGACCGCCGCGGATCACAAACTCCACAAGGCGGTGTATCGTCATCAACAAGTGCCGATCGTTAGGGATCACCACCTTTGAAAAAAAAACACGAGCTCGGTCACGGCCGGAGATCAGTTCAACGAGTGACGAGAGTTTCACAAGGCAAACAATTTTATTCATTTTTTCTCTTCAGTACTTAGGAGCAGAACTTAGATTAGGGTCGAGTAAACAGGTCTGTGTTGTCCACGACCAAACAATTAGGAAGGATTTACGATTATACCTTGACGACAGCATGGGGCAGAATGCGATCCAACAGGCCCGGCTGCACTTGCTGGTGACGCGAGCGCGGCAGCAGCGACAGGTGCCGCTTGTGTGGCTGAGCGTTGAAAGGCAGGCCCGACGGCAGCGGAGGCGTAGTCAACTCCAGCATGGCCGGAGGAATGTAGATGGGGCACGCAGGAATCGGCACCGCCTTGCCCCAGCCTAGCTTCATCTGAAACAGTTCAGAGTTTGCAGTCCATGCTGTTGTCCAGCTCAAGACATGGCTTGCCAAACAAAGCTTGCAGTCCATGCTGTTGTCCAGCTCAAGACATGGCTTGCCAAACAAAGCTTGCAGCTCATGCTGTTGTCCAGCTCAAGACATGGCTTGCCAAACAAAGCTTGCAGCCCATGCTGTTGTCCAGCTCAAGACATAGGATAGGTATGTACCTTGAAAGACATGATCTCCTTGCCGTTGAGATGTTTGAGAGCTCGCTCGCCGTCCTTGCGATTCATGAAGGCTGCGAACCCGCAATGGCTGCCGCGAGCTTTGTCCTCATCACAGCGAGGCCACATGATTTTGATGCTGGCTAGTGGTCCATACCTGCAAACCAATCATAAGCAAGCATTCAGGCACGCATTCAGGCACGCTTTCAAGTCAAGACCTGGTTGACTTTCTTTGCTTCCTATATTCTTCTAGTTCTCTTTCAGCAATTGGGTCGTTCTCTTAAATTGAATAAATCTTAGAGCTTGATTCCTATTATTCTAACCTCAAAGCAAGGGTTGTGGTTCATTTCTTAGCAAGTATTTTAGGTAGAACATGGCTCTTTGTAAGATAGAAGAACTATCTTAGCAGCTAAACATAAACAAATACACCGAAAGATTTGGAACCGGTCCAAGTAAGATCACCGAAGTTAAGCCACACTGCGTTGGATCAGGTATTGGATGGGTGACCATCATAAACATGACCAGTTCTGTTCGGGATAGAGGTTGGAGGGATGAAAGTTAAGCAACACTGCGCTTGGTCAGGTATTGGATGAGTGACCACCGAACGGTTTGGCGTGATGGAAACACCGGTGCCACGGCGCGGAGAGAAAGCGTTGTGTTTAGAGGGTGTCAAGCGATAGCCGCCGCGTGTGCCTGGGGGTCGTGATAACGTGGGGAAAGAAGCTGGACGGAGGTCGTGTATTTGTATGAGGTTAATTAGGTTAAGTCTAATTTTAAATGCATGTGAAATAAATGTGGATGAGTGCAGTCTCGTTGATCCTATGACTTGCTAGTAAACCTCTCACTGTCATAACTAACATCTCCTCCAGCTGCAACCACCGCCACCCGAAGTGTGACCCACCTGCCAAACATCTCCTTCAGTTGCTGCTCCGTCATGGTAGGGTTAAGGTTGGCCAGGTACAGGTTGGTAGTGTTGGGATCGCCCATGTCGTGTGAACCCAGCGAGCTCGTCTTCGATAGGTCAATGTTGCTGGGGGGCGGAGCTTCGCGGAAGCTGGCACCGCTCCCGGCGCTGCCCACCGAGGAAGCTGCGTCCTGTAACAGTGGACACATCAGCATAAGCTCGCATGTACATGCCCTGTAAGCCCTGTGGCAGTGGCCCTGTGAAAGTAGCATTGATACAGAAACATAATGTGAAAAGAAATAAGCAGTGTCTTGCCTTGTAGTCTTGAGGAAGGTTATGGTAAACACGCAGAAAATAGGTTCTATGAAATAGTCGCTTAGAAAATAATTTGTTATTTACCTTGTACTTGTGTCGTTCCTCCCTTTCTTCCTGAATCATCTTGAGCTCCTCCTTAAATATCTCGAGGTTACTTTTTTTCTTGTCTCCCTGGGCTCGTTTCTTGGCCGGTCGCTCGGGTTTCCGTTCCGCCATCATCCGGGCATACTCGTCGGCACGTTCCGCTGAGCTGAGTTTGTCGGCCAGCTCCGAGAGCCGCGATTGCGGCTTGTAGAGCTGGCCCTTGTCCCGGGTATCTTCCACTCGACGGCCCGCATCAAAAGTTCCTGCCTTCACCCACACTTTGCCCACCTTGCTCGAGTCATCTTGGAATGTGGCCACGTACTCTTCAAAAGCGTGAGCCGCCTCCTCCAGGTTCTCTTTTTTATCTTTTTTCCACATTTTAATTGTGTTCACAAGATTTGCTACAAAATCATATCAATTAGAAGTGGTTCAAGTAAGAGCAAACAAATATATTCTTACTTCCATCGGAGGATGCTCACTACGATTTGGGTCAGAGATACTTTAACAGATTGCACGATATAAGAAACAGTATTTTGTGCTGGGTCTGTAAATTCCATTTTAAATTAATGTTTCCACTCGTATTCCGAATTCAATCAAGGCAAAAGCAGGCAAAATCTTCCCCCCACAGCGGTAGGAATTTGTTGGTTAGAGTCCGTTTGCATTTAAGTTAATTTACCTTACCTTCATTAAAGGAAGAAATATGAGTAGATATTTATCGAATAAACTATTTTGAACTCCTCTTTAACCGTTTTTAATCACATTTTAAACGCTTTACTTTCAAATATACGTATAATCGAAATCTACAAAAGCGACCGCAGTTTAGCCGAAGTACCGAATGTCACATCAGTGTTGCCAATTGCTACGCAAAAATATGGACATCGCGGCAAAGATCCTACAAAGTTTAAATGTTTTATAAATCGTTAAAGGTAGATGTCCGTTATTTTCATGGTCATAATAGAATCATCCAGTCTGATTAGGGTTATATTTGGTTACATCAATCTTTCACAATTTTTGAATAAAGTATTTATAATTTAAATAATTTCATTGACGGCGTTGACTACCGTGGGCCGGAAATAATGAATCTTTTGACCAGTATTACAATTACTCATCGGTAAAGGGGGAGTTAAATCAATTGCCGTGGCAATAACCAATCGCATGCTCCCGACTTGGACAGTAAAAATTGTGTTATCAAGATTAAAGACCATCAAGATGACGTTTTAGCCATCGACATCCGATAGAGATTATTGTTTCCTTCTTTCACTGCTTATTGATCTTGCACTCCAAACGTGACGGGTGACAAAATCACTGTCACAACTTGACATTTAGCTTGACATTTGATTTGAGCAAGTGTTTTATTCCTGTCTCCATACAGACCTATAAACGTACCCTATAAAGGGCCGGGAAGCCAAGGACCGAAACCTTTGTTCCTGCTGCCAGGATCGCTGCCTCGAGAGCGATGCGCTGGAATATCTTCTGGTGCTCCTTCGTGCTGGCGACCTCCGCGGCCGTCGCCGAGGATGAGGGGGATGCCGTCCACAGAGACCAAGGAGTACGTAAGGAGGAAGACATGGCGTTGGAAAGGGTTTCAATTTCATTGAACCTTAAATGTGGAAGAAGGCAAAATAGAAAATAACCAAAATAAAACTACGCAATAACAATCACACAAAATAGATATTTGCTCGCCCATTAGTTTACACGACATTTCAAAGTAAATGGTGTACTGGAAATCAATTTTTGAAACGGTAATAGTGTACATACTAATATAATACCGTGCACATTAAATAAAAATAATTTAACAAAGATTTCAAAAAAACACAACGCATCCAAAGTCAAATTTGAGTTAATCGAGATTGAATGGTTGTGACGTGATATAGCGTCACTAGAATCAGAGTGACTGTGAGTATTCACAGCCTCTTGGTTCTACTCCTTGGAGATCCGTCATTCTCATGTAATACACTAAAATCGTCTCAAAAAGCCAGTGTCCAAGTAGCTCAATTGGTTAGAGCAACACCCGCGATAAGATGGAGATCGGGGTTCGAGTCCCCGTTTGGACATCAATTATTAAGACGGTAGTAGTGTTCGTAATAATAAAATACCCCGCGCATTGCAAGCGTTTGCAATTTAAATACGATTCGAAATATATTCCTTATGATGGTTTTTAGACTCATGTCTACTTGATGTAAACTTAGCACTAGTTTTAACAAAAACTATTTCAACTGGGTTTTGAATGCTAAGTAAAGGGCTACTAAAATTTCCCGACGTTTCGCAACATATAATAGTTACTTCTTCAGGGGTTTGAGCAGTCCTGACAATTTTCCGATAATAATAATTCCTTATCTTCGCAAAGACAATATAGATTGGATGATAATTTTAATGTCAATCGTTTTATTGCATGTATCGGGTGCCGTCGTTCTGGGCCTCTGTTTAGTCGACCAATGATTCCAACACGCCAAACCGTTCGGCGATATTGTTAGAATGTTTTCAGAACAAGCCGAGTGAGCTAATCGGCCTGCTGGACTCTTCTGTCGCAGGCGATGGTGCTTCGAGTTGCACAAGCGCTGTCTTCGCGCTGTCTTGTCATCGTAGTGGCGCGCGGCAAGCTGCGCGACGAGCTGCGCGCCGTGCGGCTGCACAGGCGGCTGCGCACGCAGTTTGCAAGCCTGGTCGGCGCAGAAGGGCTGCGCAGTTCTGCGCAGAGTTCGTGCGCGGGTGTTCGACCGCTTCTCGTGACGCACTCGCGTCTCCTGGGCGCTGAGAAACGGGTAATGTCAGCAGGCGGTGATTGATGCACGTTGGTCGTGTTAGAAACACCGATCTTCGTGAGATCACCGAAGTTAAGCAACACTTCGCTGGGTCAGGTATTGGATGGGTGACCATCATATACATGACCAGTTCTATTCGGGAGAGAGGTTGGAGGGAAGATAGTTAAGCAACACTGCGCTGAGTCAGGTATTGTATGGGTGACCATCATACACATGACCAGTTCTGTTCGGGAGAGAGGTTGGAGGGATGAAAGTTAAGCAACACTGCGCTGAGTCAGGTATTGTATGGGTGACCATCATACACATGACCAGTTCTGTTCAGGAGAGAGGTTAGAGGGATGAAAGTTAAGCAGCACTGCGCTGAGTCAGGTATTGGATGGGTGACCATCATACACATGACCAGTTCTGTTCGGGAGAGAGGTTGGAGAGATGAATGTTAGTACAGCAACTTCACTCGCCTTGCTTATCAACCTCTCGACAGCATGGATTTGTGGAGGAATCCTGTTGTTCGCGTTGTACCGTCCTTCGGAAGGGACGTTAAGCCGGTGGTCCCCTTGGTGCTGTTCGACAGGAGTAGGCTACGTGCCGGCACCGGGTTTCTCCTCCTCCCTTCTAGGCTCATCATCATTCACCGACGCCATGAGACCAGTGCCGCACGGCACGTTGTCACAACAGTGCGTCGTTAAACACCACAAATCAAATGAATCAGCTAAGCGTGTGGTTCCTACGTAGCTGACAGCGCAAGCGCGTTGGCTTGTGCTGCTACCATCACATTCCAACGCCTCCCATGCGCTGGCCAACATCGACGTACCCCTGGACGCTGTAGCGTTAACATGGCGTCCCGGCGCCGACGCCTTAGAGCTCGTGCACCGAGTGCGTCCCGACGCCGAGCTACGCGTCGCGACGCTGTCGTCACCTGGCAGACTGGGCACGATGACATCACTTTACGACGCCCGGCGGAACCTTGAGGGCGTCGAGCTGAGCACACTGCTTGCCACCTCGGTAGGCTGGGCCCCCATCCCGACCCGGCAGCATGGCGATCGCTTCACAGTACATCGCCTCTGCCTTACACTATCAAAGATCGCTTCACACTACATTGCCTCTGCCTTACACTATCAAAGATCGCTTCACACTACATCGCCTCTGCCTCACACTATCAAAGATTGTGCAAGCCCGTTGCAAGCAACAGGAATCTCTGATGTGCGGACATGCAAGGATTCATGCAAGGATCAACTAGGTCGTGGAGGTAGAATTCATTGTTCAGCTTTTCGGCTGGTATAATGCTGTCATGCTTGGTAGTTAGTTGGTTTGACATTCCAAGATGGAATCGAGAAGAGAGAGAGGTAGTAAAAAGACCGGCACTAAAGCAAGATTGTGACGATCAAAAACTCTGCCGTGACATGCAGATAGAGAAGAGCAGGTTGCATTCCCACTGGAAGTGAGTTTGCTAAATCTGCGATAGGACTATCAATTTAGTCTACGTGGGAGTTGGAATTGAAGTAGATGCAGGAATTTCTAGCTCTGGGAGGAGCATTTCCGTTAGAATGTCCGCATGAGAGAGCAATGGTCGTACAGTTTTTTATTAGGGCTATCTGGCGTCGGTCGCTGTGTACCTGCATCAGAAAAGTGTGTCATAATTGTCAATTATGCTAATTAGGTTCCTACCTGCCGTGCTAGCCACGGTCCCTGGTCTGCCCTAGCTAGAATTTAGAACTTGTTCGCTATTTGAAATATAGGGGATCATATTGTGTGGTGAAGATGGTCATCGACCGTTTATGTTTGGTTTTCATGTGTTCGTTATAATGGCCTTAGGTTTGGATTAGGGGATCAGGTAAATCTGTGGTTTCATCATAGAATTTACTTGCTAGTTTTTTTTTGCAAAGTTTATTATTGGGTCTTTTTTAGTTCCTCTTGTAAGATGTCATTAACATCAATGTTAATGTAAGAGGGCCCGCATGAGGGAGCGTGGCACAATGGTAGCAAGCAGACACAAGTTTTTATACCCAGGGGCCCGTTTCTTGTTCGGGAGAGAGGTTGGAGAGATGAAAGTTAGTACAACAACTTCACTCGCCTTGCTTATCAACCTCTCGACAGCATGGATTTGTGGAGGAATCCTGTTGTTCGCGTTGTACCGTCCTTCGGAAGGGACGTTAAGCCAGTGGTCCCCTTGGTGCTCTTCGACAGGAGCAGGCTACGTGTCGGCACGGGGTTTCCCCTCCTCCCTTCTAGGCTAGGTTAGGTTCATCATCCACTCATTCACCGACGCCATTAGACCAGTGTCACATGGCACGTTGTCAAAACAGTGCGTTGTTAAACAGCACAAATTAATCAATCAGTCAAGATGAAAGAGGTCTCGAAGAGATTGGATTTTCAGGGGCGCCAACCTCTTGCGCAATGTCTCAATGTATCTCTGCGCAGAACTACCCTGCGTTGACCGTGGAGCGCACGGCGATCGGAGCGCGGCCAGCGTCGTACCTCGGCGAAGTATGGAACTTGCTTGAAGTCGCGCTTAACTTCCGGTGAGTCCTTCCGGGGAGGTGACAACCCTTAAAATGTGTCCCTTGAGCCATTAAACCAAACGGTTTGGCGTGTTGGAAACACCGGTTCTCGTGAGATCACTGAAGTTAAGCAACACTCTACTGGGTCAGGTATTGGATGGGTGACCATCATACAGATGACCAGTTCTGTTTCGGGAGAGAGGTTGTAGGGATGAAAGTTAAGCAACACTGTGCTGGGTCAGGTATTAGATGGGTGATCATCATACGCATGACCAGTTCTGTTCGGGAGAGAGGTTGGAGGGATGAAAGTTAAGCAACACTGCACTGGGTCAGGTATTGGATGGGTGACCATCATACAGATGACCAGTTCTGTTCGGGAGAAAGTTGAAGGGATGAAAGTTAGTACAGCAACTTCACTCGCCTTGCTTATCAACCTCTCGACAGCATGGATTTGTGGAGGAATCCTGTTGTTCGCGTTGTACCGTCCTTTGGAAGGGACGTTAAGCCGGTGGTCCCCTTGGTGTTCTTCGACAGGAGCAGGCTACGTGCCGGCACCGGGTTTCACCTCCTCCCTTCTAGGCTAGGTTAGGTTCATCATCATCCTCATAATCATTCTCTCATTCACCGACGCAATTAGACCAGTGCCGCAGGGCCTGTAGTCAAATAGTGCGTCGTTAAACACCACAAATCAATAAGTCTCGCTTCACGCATGTTTCTCTACGCAGGTCGAGGCACGAGGTGACCAACGAGAACAACAGCGTGTGCATTGCACGCATGCTCGCCGGTCATGTGCAGTTCGTGCTTTCTGACGTGGCACTCACTGGCGAGCGCGTGCGCGTGGCGGCCTTCCTTACGCCACTGCTGGTCACCAAGTAACGCCCCCCTCGACTTATACAAAATTGTTTCCACGCGGGAGCTGAATGCAGCAAGCCAAGGGTGGAAAGGAAGAAAACTAGACTTTAAAAGGAGTTTAATCCGTGATTAGCTCGATGTTTCGAAAGTTGCACATTTATAATTTATTCTCATTTTGTCCGGTACATTCACAAAAGAGTAAAATGCCGAACCAGATACGGGAGAAAGAAACCTCGTCATAGTTCTGATCATTGTCTCGAATTACGTACATTTAATAAGCTTGTGTAAATGTATATACAATAGAAACAAAGCTATACTGGTGTAATGTGCAACCGAACCGGGATACAAACCCGAGACCTCCCAATTGCAGGTCAAGTGCTCTACCAGTTGAGCTACCCTGGAACACATATTCCAGTTTTGCTGGGTAGGACAAGGGATTCTCTGAAGGGGGGAAGATGAGAGGGTTTAAGATCCCAAGTGGAATAACAAGAAAAACCTGAAATCCGTTCACCCCATGTCGCTGGTGTTGCTCTAGCCAATTGAGCTACTTGGACCCCGATCTCCACCTGTCACGGGTGTTGCTCTAACCAATTGAGCTACTTGGACCCCGATCTCCACCTGTCGTGGGTGTTGCTCTAACCAATTGAGCTACTTGGACCCCGATCTCCACCTGTCGTGGGTGTTGCTCTAACCAATTGAGCTACTTGGACCCCGATCACCACCTGTCGCGGGTGTTGCTCTAACCAATTGAGCTACTTGGACCCCGATCTCCACCTGTTGCTGGTGTTGCTCTAACCAATTGAGCTGCTTCGACCCCGATCTCCACCTGTCGCGGGTGTTGGTCTTACCAATTGAGCTACTTGGACCCCGATCTCCACCTGTCACGGGTGTTGCTCTAACCAATTGAGCTACTTGGACACCCGGCATTGTTGAGAGGATTATAGTGTCCCTAATAATACAAATGACGTTGCATGCGCCAGACTGCGCATCCTGGTCCGCGCAGACGACTCGGTGGGCGTGGCCTGGGACAACATCGCACGCCCCTTCAGCGGCCACCTGTGGCTGGCGCTCGCTGCGACGCTCGTCTGCGCAGCCGCGTGCCTGGGCGTCGCGACGCCTGGTTCGACACCCGGCGCATGTACACTGGTGGTCAGCATCGCGTGTCGCCAAGGTAACTGACAGAGCTTCTCAATTCTGCTATCTTATGTTACCACGGGTATATCATGGCCTAGCATAGGAGGTTCAATGGTAGATTCAACGTTTGGTAGCCATGGAGATGCTGAGATCGCCTGACAGAGCTTCTCAATTCTGCTATCTTATGCTACCACGGGTATATCATGGCCTAGCATAGGAGGTTAAATGGTAGATTCAACGTTTGGTAGCCATGGAGATGCTGAGATCGCCTGACAGAGCTTCTCAATTCTGCTATCTTATGTTACCACGGGTATATCATGGTCTAGCATAGGAGGTTCAGTGGTAGATTCAACGTCTGGTAGCCATGGAGATGCTGAGATCGCCTGACAGAGCTTCTCAATTCTATTCTGTGAGAGGTTACACCAAATCAAGGCCCTTAAAAGTGGTTTTTTCCTTAAGTGATTTAGCAGGGCACCTGTAATTAAAGACTATAGACCATAAACCACTATACCATAGATCACACCTTTCCCATCGTTTCCTCCCCCAAACAGACATAGGGAACATGTGTTACCCCAAGCCTGATAAACGCCCCCGCCTCCCTCTTTCCCAGGTGGCGATCCAGGTCCCACGACGCCCGCACGTCTGGCTTCGACGACGGCGTCGATGCTGGTGCTGGTGGCATCGGCCGTCTACGCAGGGGCGTTGGTCTCGTTCCTGGCCAACCAGGCGCCGGCGCCGCCATTCGACGGGCTCCAAGGTCTGGACGCCGACACGTCGTTCAAGGTCGCCTCCATGTACTACATCTTCGATAGTCACCCCGGGGACGCCGAAGTGAGAGACTTGTCCCCCGACCTACCGCCCAACCGACTTCAACTTTATATTCTATCTAACCTTAGCACTAGCAAAACATCTCAACACACACGTTCTACCTTCTTTAATCAAACCTGAGGAAGTCAATCAAGTTTTAAAATAAATATATTAAATATTTATTTTTGCTTTTTGCTATTTGCTGCCCCTAGACTAGAGAGAGACTGGATCTTTTTACTAATTTTTAGACTCATGTCTACTTGATGTAAACTTAGCACTAGTTATAACAAAACTATTTCAACTGGGTTTTGAATGCTAAGTGAAGAACAACTGAATTTCCCAACGTTTCGTAACTTGTACCTGTTACTTTATCAAGGGTAAGAGCAGTCCTGACAATTTTCCAATAACAAAAGAACCAAACAAAACTTTAAGAATTACCTAGTTCCAGAAAATGTAACCTACTCCAACGTCCGTTGGAAAAACTCCCTTTCTGCGCAGACACCAACGAGCGCACTCCACCGCCGCCTTCATGCTAGGTTGTACATTCGAGACAGCGCAGGCGCAGACAAGGTGCGCTACAGACACGAAGATCTGCATATGCTCTGCACAGACCGGCTGATCGTGTTCACCACTCTAGAATACGAGCCGTTAGTTCAGCGACTCACCGCTCGCGCATGTCCGCATAGGTGGCAGCACTTTCCTATGTACCTCATTATTTTGTGTTATATTGTGTCTTCATCTTGTGTCATTCTGCCACAGGTGGCTCCCGGAGTCGATCCGGGCCGTGACGAGCTCCATGCTGACCACAAAGGACAACCCTTACCGAGGACTCATCGACCACAGGTGAGCCGGCAACAGGTCACGGCCTTCTACGTTAAAGCCAACTAGGAACAAAAACACGGGTGTTGATAAAAAAACTGTTTCCAAATTGCAAACGCTTGCAATGTTCGGGGTATTTTATTATTATTAATATTACTACCGTCTCAAAAATTGATGCCTAAACGGGGACTCGAACTCCGTTCTCCACCTGCCGTGGGTGTTGCTCTAACCAATTAAGCTACTTGGACCCCGATCTCCACCTGTCGCAGGTGTTGCTCTAACCAATTGAGCTACTTGGACCCCGATCTCTACCTGTCGCGGGTGTTGCTCTAACCAATTGAGCTACTTGAACCCCGATCTCCACCTGTCGCGAGTGTTGCTCTAACCAATTGAGCTACTTGGACCCCGATCTCCACCTGTCGCAGGTGTTGCTCTAACCAATTGAGCTACTTGGACCCCGATCTCCACCTGTCGCAGGTGTTGCTCTAACCAATTGAGCTACTTGGACCCCGATCTCCACCTGTCACGGGTGTTGCTCTAACCAATTGAGCTACTCGAACCCCGATCTCCACCTGTCGCGGGTGTTGCTCTAACCAATTGAGCTACTTGTTCCATGCTACTAACCCTCGCACTTCCCTGCTCATGCGCAGCTTGCGTCGACTGCGCGACTCCGGCGCGCTGCGCCGACTACACGCGCAGACGTGGCGTGCGCAGCACGACGATCCTCCTGCGTATACGCGTCTGTCCACGCAGCACGTGGCGCCGATGCTTGCGCTGGTTGCCGTCGGCTGGGTGGTGGCGCTGGCAGCGTTGGTGGGAGAATGCGGCTGCGCACTGCGTGGTGGGAAACGTGTTAGGAGGGCGCGCAAGAGACGTTGCCATAGAGTGGGCTTTATCCGGACCAAGACTCCTCGGGAGCAAATTGTTGCAAACTGAACACTAGCACATGTTTGGTTCTTTTAGAGCCTTTTTCTTCGCCTTCTTTGTCTGTTGGTCACTCAGTGTTTTGATGCACTGGTAAGGTAAGGTTAGATTAGATTAGGTTAGGTTAGGCTTGGATGGATAGGGTGAGGTAAGGTGATGTAAGTACTGGTCAAGTAGTATGTTCCCGTAAGAAATATTTTTGTTTAAAAAAATTTCACAAAAATACTTTTGTTTCTCAAATAAAAAAAAAAAACTCTGTTTTGGTTTGTCAGTGGAATAAATCACAAATTACATATTTTTTTTTTAGGACTCGACGGTTGTTCTGCCAAAAGTATTTAATATTCTTACACCAATCGTTTCTAATATGCAAAATGTATAAAAAAAGCTATATCAAAGTTTTTAAAACTGTACTTGGTTTCGTTTACTTTTGATTTGGAATTTTCTGGCAACATTTCCTGCATTTTTACTGTTTCTCAGATAAACAAATCTAAACGTCTGCTTGACAATCGTGAATTAGGGTTCCAAAGAGATCACATGACTACGGCACGGCCTTCTGTTTTGTCTAGCTTTGGAGTGCAGTTTCAACTTCACAACATTGAGCCACAACTATCGCTACACAAATCTGTCTGAAAGTCAGCAACTGGGATCAAGGTGGCTGGGATAGGAATCTGTTTGAAACTAGAATTAAACATTTTTTAATGACAAATGTGATTTAGAGCCTAGACAAGTTTGTGACAGAAAATGTTGCTAACTTTCAAAACTAGGGAAGGACTGTTTTCCCTGTCATCAAGCAGCTTTATTTGTGTAAACTAGCAAAACAATTAGAAATAATAACAGCAATGATGAAATCAGGCATGAATCGATTTTAACAAAAACTATTTCAACTGGGTTTTGAATGCTGAGTGAAGAAAAACTAAATTTCCCAACGTTTCGTAACTTGTACCTGTTACTTTATCAAGGGTAAAAGCAGTCCTGACAATTTTCCAATAACAAAAGAACCACATAAAATTAAAACAATTACCAAGTTCAAGCTTCCTAAATGCATCTAAATAAAATAATCAGGGTCAATAACTCAAAAACTAATGTATTTTGTATTTTCTGAAATAAAATCCCAAACAAATTGGCGTTTTTTACTAACCAACCAATGATGTGAATGGAAAAACGTTGAGAAATTTAGTTGTTCTTCACTTAGCATTCAAAACCCAGTTGAAATAGTTTTTGTTAAAACTAGTGCTACGGATAAATCAAGTACTTAGACGTGAGTCTAAAAACAATCATAATGAATCGATTATGTTGCTGAAGCAAAACAAGTTGATTTGGAAGCAGAACTGATCCAGAGAAAGGAATCAATATTCATATAATATAAATATATTTTTGTTGTTGTGGTGTTAAACGACGCACTGTTTTGACAACTGGCCATGCGGCACTGGTCTAATGGCGTCGGTGAATGAGTGGATGATGAACCTAGCCTAGCCTAGAATGGAGGAGGGGAAACCTGGTGCCGGCACGTAGCCTACTCCTGTCAAATAGCACCAAGGGGACCACCGGCTTAACGTCCCTTCCGAAGGACGGTACAACGCGAACAACAGGATTCCTCCACAAATCCACCCGGATTATATTCCGGGTGGAGAACTACGACTCTCAAAAATATTGACGCGTCATTGATCGAACTACAGACCTCGCGGATAGAAGATCCCAACCATCGCACTGAGCCACTTGGACTCACTAATGATCACTCATTAATGATCAAACAGGTGATGTTATTTGTCTCTTATAACGCATCGAAGTCGTGGGCCACGGCCCTCTGAAGAACGAAAATCAGTTCTTTCAGGATTCAAACCCGAACTTGTCGGACGCTGATCGACAATCTTTCCAGCCAGCCGTGGAGACGAGGTAACTGTTTAGAGAATTATCAGACACTAGCATATCAACGAGGCGGTCAGGGGCTGTTGCTAGGGGTGACTTGATGGTAAAGATATGAAACAAACAATTAGACCGAGAAGTTATTTAAACCCAAGATATGTTAGCAACGTACTCACCCAATTTGATGTGCGAACGTAGGTCCAATCCTTGCATACGACGGGGATCGAATTTTGGACCACTCAGACCAAAGCACTTGATCATTCAACTGAGCCACATGGACCCGTGCATTGTTGGTGGATTTCCAGACAAATATGTGATGTCATTCGTCACAATATATTCCAGTTGCTACTCTGAAAAACAATAACTAACTCGGTCAGGAATTGAACATAACCTTTGATGCAGTGGCGTAACTTCAAATCGGGGGCCCCCGGGCAAAAAAAAACAATTAGGCCCCCCCCCCCCCCCACACACACATACACACACACAACTACGTACCTGAGCACGAACAATTAGTACCGACTATAATAACAAAAAACTCACCTAAAACGTCTTTCGCCTGGCTTTTGTCTCCGCGAAAAGTTTCACTACGTCCTGGAGATGTTTTCGCAAGAGGTGCGCTTCCTCGTGTTCAACGGACAGCACGCTCAAGCCCCGCAAACGTTGCTGCCCCATCGAGCCACGAAGGTAGTTCTTAATAAGTTTTAATTTTGAAAATGATCTTTCTGCGGTGGCAACTGTGACTGGGATTGTTAAAAAAAGTAACAATGCTGTGCACACATCGGGAAAACTGACCGAAAGTGCAAAATTTTCGATCAAAACTAGATGCGCGAGATCTTTCACGGTCGAACATTTTGAAATACCTGTTTTAAGGCAAGACCGGAGAGATAACAATTCAGTCGGAAAATTATCGGTGACATCTTCTGGGTACGCATCTACAAGTCTGCGAGCCTGGTGGTAACGCTGATCTTCAGACAGGATCTCGTTAAGGAGTTCTCGCGGTTCAATCACTTGGAAAACAAACATCACCTGCTGCAAACTTTTGAAGCGCTCACTGATCTGGCTGATGATTATGTCAAGGCAGCCGTAAAACACCACTGTTCGAAAGCGAGCTTCCCCGTCAGCCAATCTCTCATCTTCACACAGCTCATCGAAGTGGCGCTTAGTTCTTCTCGCGCGCTTGTTGGCAAATATAGGCTTTACTTTCCACACTGCAGCAAGTTCTTCGGCAGTTTTTTTAGCGTCTTCGTATTTTTCCCGAAACTTCTTTAGAGCATTGTGCGCGTTGTTGATTAGCGTATGGGCGTGGGATAAATCTGAGTCGATTCTCTGTAAGTTAATCGAAACGGCATCGGTAGTTGTTAATATTTTTGACTGCAATACGACTTGGAACACAAATTCAAACGATTCTAGCTGTTTCTTCAAGTAGCATGCTTCCTCTCGCTCAGATGAAAGTTTGCTAATTATCAAAATTTTTGATAACGCTTGCATCACGTGCATATAACGGAATCTTATTGCAAGTAGTGTATCATTCCTTGATGACCAACGTGTTGGGCAAAGGCGCTTGAGTTGTATGCGAGGAGCGCTCGTGTCATATAGTGCTGTTAACAGGGCCCAACGTTTAATGCTGTTGCCAAAAAATACATAAATTCTCTCAACAGTTGCATAAAAATTTGTAACTTCGGGTATTCCGTTTACTGCGTCATTGAGGACAAGGTTCAAGTTGTGCGCAGAGCAGTGGACATAAAGTGCGGATTTTTCCTTACCTAATATTCTTCGCTGCACTCCAGAATATATTCCACTCATAACAGCTGCCCCGTCATACCCCTGTCCACGGCATTTCGACAATTTTGATCCTTTACTGTCGATCGTGTCCATGATATCTACTTCAAGGCCTGCAGCTGTTTGATCGTCTACTTTCTTAAAACCAAGAAACGTTTCTTTAATTTGAATTTCGGTTGGCTTGCCGATTTCATCTTTCTCGATTTTGACAAAACGAAACACTTGACTCAACTGGTCTACCTTGGCCACGTCTTGCGTTGTGTCCATGATTATTGAAAAAAACGGGGCTTCTTTTATATCGGCTACTAGCTTCTCTTCCACAGTCTTCGACAGCAAGTCGATCAATTCGTTTTGGATCTTCGTCTTCGTCTTCGTCTTCGTCTTCGTCTTCGTCCTTGCTTCGTCTTCGTCTCCGTCCTCGTCTTCGTCTTCGTCTTCGTCTTCGTCCTTGCTTCGTCTTCGTCTCCGTCCTCGTCCTCGTCTTCGTCCTCGTCTTCGTCTTCGTCCTCGTCCTCGTCTTCGTCTTCGTCTTCGTCTTCGTCCTCGTCTTCGTCTTCATCTTCGTCTTCGTCTTCGTCTTCGTCTTCGTCTTAGTCTTCGTCTTCTTCTTCGTCCTTGCTTCGTCTTCGTCTCCGTCCTCGTCCTCGTCTTCGTCTTCGTCTTCGTCTTCGTCCTTGCTTCGTCTTCGTCTCCGTCCTCGTCCTCGTCTTCGTCCTCGTCTTCGTCTTCGTCCTCGTCCTCGTCTTCGTCTTCGTCTTCGTCTTCGTCTTCGTCCTCGTCTTCGTCTTCATCTTCGTCTTCGTCTTCGTCTTCGTCTTAGTCTTCGTCTTCTTCTTCGTCCTTGCTTCGTCTTCGTCTCCGTCCTCGTCTTCGTCTTCGTCCTCGTCTTCGTCTTCGTCTTCGTCCTCGTCTTCGTCCTCGTCTTCGTCTTCGTCTTCGTCTCCGTCCTCGTCCTCGTCTTCGTCTTCGTCTTCGTCTTCGTCCTCGTCTTCGTCTTCGTCTTCGTCTTCGTCTTCGTCTCCGTCTTCGTCTTCGTCTTCGTCTTCGTCTTCGTCTTCGTCTTCGTCTTCGTCTCCGTCCTCGTCTTCGTCTTCGTCTTCGTCTCCGTCCTCGTCTTCGTCTTCGTCTTCGTCTTCGTCTTCGTCTTCGTCCTCGTCTTCGTCTTCGTCTTCGTCTTCGTCCTTGCTTCGTCTTCGTCTTCGTCTTCGTCTTCGTCTCCGTCTTCGTCTTCGTCTTCGTCTCCGTCTTCGTCTTCGTCCTTGCTTCGTCTTCGTCTCCGTCTTCGTCTTCGTCCTCGTCTTCGTCTTCGTCTTCGTCTTCGTCCTCGTCTTCGTCTCCGTCTTCGTCTTAGTCCTCGTCCTCATCTTCGTCTTCGTCTTCGTCTTCGTCTCCGTCCTCGTCTTCGTCTTCGTCTTCGTCTCCGTCTCCGTCTTCGTCTTCGTCTTCGTCTTCGTCTTCGTCCTTGCTTCGTCTTCGTCTCCGTCTTCGTCTTCGTCTTCGTCTTCGTCTTCGTCTTCGTCTTCGTCTTCGTCTTCGTCTCCGTCCTCGTCCTCGTCTTCGTCTTCGTCTTCGTCTTCGTCTTCGTCCTCGTCTTCGTCTTCGTCTTCGTCTTCGTCCTTGCTTCGTCTTCGTCTTCGTCTTCGTCTCCGTCTTCGTCTTCGTCTTCGTCTCCGTCTCCGTCTTCGTCTTCGTCTTCGTCTTCGTCTTCGTCTTCGTCCTTGCTTCGTCTTCGTCCTCGTCTTCGTCTTTGTCTTCGTCTTCGTCTTCGTCTTCGTCCTTGCTTCGTCTTCGTCCTCGTCCTCGTCTTCGTCTTCGTCTTCGTCTTCGTCTTCGTCTTCGTCCTTGCTTCGTCTTCTTCCTCGTCCTTGCTTCGTCTTCGTCTTCGTCCTCGTCTTCGTCTTCGTCTTCGTCTTCGTCTTCGTCCTTGCTTCGTCTTCGTCCTCGTCCTCGTCTTCGTCTTCGTCTTCGTCTTCGTCTTCGTCTTCATCTTCGTCTTCGTCTTCGTCTTCGTCCTTGCTTCGTCTTCGTCCTCGTCCTCGTCTTCGTCTTCGTCTTCGTCTTCGTCCTTGCTTCGTCTTCGTCCTCGTCCTTGCTTCGTCTTCGTCTTCGTCCTCGTCTTCGTCTTCGTCTTCGTCTTCGTCCTCGTCTTCGTCTTCGTCTTTGTCTTTGTCTTTGTCTTTGTCTTCGTCTTCGTCTTCGTCTTCGTCTTCGTCTTCGTCTCCGTCTTCGTCCTCGTCTTCGTCTTCGTCTCCGTCCTCGTCTTCGTCTTCGTCTTCGTCTTCGTCTTCGTCCTTGCTTCTTCTTCGTCCTCATCCTCGTCTTCGTCTTCGTCTTCGTCTTCGTCTTCGTCTTCGTCTCCGTCTTCGTCCTCGTCTTCGTCTTCGTCTTCGTCTTCGTCCTCGTCTTCGTCTTCGTCCTTGCTTCGTCTTCGTCTCCGTCCACGTCCTCGTCTTCGTCCTCGTCTTCGTCTTCGTCCTCGTCCTCGTCTTCGTCTTCGTCTTCGTCTTCGTCTTCGTCCTCGTCTTCGTCTTCATCTTCGTCTTCGTCTTCGTCTTAGTCTTCGTCTTCTTCTTCGTCCTTGCTTCGTCTTCGTCTCCGTCCTCGTCTTCGTCTTCGTCCTCGTCTTCGTCTTCGTCTTCGTCCTCGTCTTCGTCCTCGTCTTCGTCTTCGTCTTCGTCTCCGTCCTCGTCCTCGTCTTCGTCTTCGTCTTCGTCTTCGTCTTCGTCTTCGTCTCCGTCTTCGTCTTCGTCTTCGTCTTCGTCTTCGTCTTCGTCTTCGTCTCCGTCTTCGTCCTCGTCTTCGTCTTCGTCTTCGTCTTCGTCTCCGTCCTCGTCTTCGTCTTCGTCTTCGTCTTCGTCTTCGTCCTCGTCTTCGTCTTCGTCTTCGTCTTCGTCCTTGCTTCGTCTTCGTCTTCGTCTTCGTCTTCGTCTCCGTCTTCGTCTTCGTCTCCGTCTTCGTCTTCGTCCTTGCTTCGTCTTCGTCTCCGTCTTCGTCTTCGTCCTCGTCTTCGTCTTCGTCTTCGTCTTCGTCTTCGTCCTCGTCTTCGTCTCCGTCTTCGTCTTAGTCCTCGTCCTCATCTTCGTCTTCGTCTTCGTCTTCGTCTCCGTCCTCGTCTTCGTCTTCGTCTTCGTCTCCGTCTCCGTCTTCGTCTTCGTCTTCGTCTTCGTCTTCGTCCTTGCTTCGTCTTCATCTCCGTCTTCGTCTTCGTCTTCGTCTTCGTCTCCGTCTTCGTTCTCGTCTTCGTCTTCGTCTTCGTCTTCGTCTCCGTCCTCGTCCTCGTCTTCGTCTTCGTCTTCGTCTTCGTCTTCGTCCTCGTCTTCGTCTTCGTCTTCGTCTTCGTCCTTGCTTCGTCTTCGTCTTCGTCTTCGTCTCCGTCTTCGTCTTCGTCTTCGTCTCCGTCTCCGTCTTCGTCTTCGTCTTCGTCTTCGTCTTCGTCTTCGTCCTTGCTTCGTCTTCGTCCTCGTCTTCGTCTTTGTCTTCGTCTTCGTCTTCGTCTTCGTCCTTGCTTCGTCTTCGTCCTCGTCCTCGTCTTCGTCTTCGTCTTCGTCTTCGTCTTCGTCTTCGTCTTCGTCTTCGTCCTTGCTTCGTCTTCGTCTTCGTCTTCGTCTTCGTCTTCGTCCTTGCTTCGTCTTCGTCCTCGTCCTTGCTTCGTCTTCGTCTTCGTCCTCGTCTTCGTCTTCGTCTTCGTCTTCGTCCTTGCTTCGTCTTCGTCCTCGTCCTCGTCTTCGTCTTCGTCTTCGTCTTCGTCTTCGTCTTCATCTTCGTCTTCGTCTTCGTCTTCGTCCTTGCTTCGTCTTCGTCCTCGTCCTCGTCTTCGTCTTCGTCTTCGTCTCCGTCCTCGTCCTCGTCTTCGTCTTCGTCTTCGTCCTCGTCCTCGTCTTCGTCTTCGTCTTCGTCTTCGTCTCCGTCTTCGTCTTCGTCTCCGTCTCCGTCTTCGTCTTCGTCTTCGTCTTCGTCTCCGTCCTCGTCTTCGTCTTCGTCTTCGTCTTCGTCTTCGTCCTTGCTTCTTCTTCGTCCTCATCCTCGTCTTCGTCTTCGTCTTCGTCTTCGTCTTCGTCTTCGTCTCCGTCTTCGTCCTCGTCTTCGTCTTCGTCTCCGTCCTCGTCTTCGTCTTCCTCTTCGTCTTCGTCTCCGTCTTCGTCTTCGTCTCCGTCTTCGTCTTCGTCTTCGTCTTCGTCTCCGTCTTCGTCCTCGTCTTCGTCTTCGTCTTCGTCTCCGTCTTCGTCCTCGTCTTCGTCCTCGTCTTCGTCTTCGTCTTCGTCTTCGTCTTCGTCTTCGTCTCCGTCTCCGTCTTCGTCTTCGTCTCCGTCTTCGTCTTCGTCTTCGTCTTCGTCTTCGTCCTCGTCCTCGTCTTCGTCTTCGTCTTCGTCCTCGTCTTCGTCTTCGTCTTCGTCCTCGTCTTCGTCTTCGTCTTCGTCTCCGTCTCCGTCTTCGTCTTCGTCTTCGTCTTCGTCTTCGTCTTCGTCCTTGCTTCGTCTTCGTCTTCGTCTTCGTCCTCGTCTTCGTCTTCGTCTTCGTCTTCGTCCTTGCTTCGTCTTCGTCTTCGTCTTCGTCTCCGTCTTCGTCTTCGTCTTCGTCTTCGTCTTCGTCTTCGTCTTCATCTTCGTCTTCGTCTTCGTCTTCGTCCTTGCTTCGTCTTCGTCCTCGTCCTCGTCTTCGTCTTCGTCTTCGTCTTCGTCCTTGCTTCGTCTTCGTCCTCGTCCTTGCTTCGTCTTCGTCTTCGTCCTCGTCTTCGTCTTCGTCTTCGTCTTCGTCCTCGTCTTCGTCTTCGTCTTTGTCTTTGTCTTTGTCTTTGTCTTCGTCTTCGTCTTCGTCTTCGTCTTCGTCTTCGTCTCCGTCTTCGTCCTCGTCTTCGTCTTCGTCTCCGTCCTCGTCTTCGTCTTCGTCTTCGTCTTCGTCTTCGTCCTTGCTTCTTCTTCGTCCTCATCCTCGTCTTCGTCTTCGTCTTCGTCTTCGTCTTCGTCTTCGTCTCCGTCTTCGTCCTCGTCTTCGTCTTCGTCTTCGTCTTCGTCCTCGTCTTCGTCTTCGTCCTTGCTTCGTCTTCGTCTCCGTCCACGTCCTCGTCTTCGTCCTCGTCTTCGTCTTCGTCCTCGTCCTCGTCTTCGTCTTCGTCTTCGTCTTCGTCTTCGTCCTCGTCTTCGTCTTCATCTTCGTCTTCGTCTTCGTCTTAGTCTTCGTCTTCTTCTTCGTCCTTGCTTCGTCTTCGTCTCCGTCCTCGTCTTCGTCTTCGTCCTCGTCTTCGTCTTCGTCTTCGTCCTCGTCTTCGTCCTCGTCTTCGTCTTCGTCTTCGTCTCCGTCCTCGTCCTCGTCTTCGTCTTCGTCTTCGTCTTCGTCTTCGTCTTCGTCTCCGTCTTCGTCTTCGTCTTCGTCTTCGTCTTCGTCTTCGTCTTCGTCTCCGTCTTCGTCCTCGTCTTCGTCTTCGTCTTCGTCTTCGTCTCCGTCCTCGTCTTCGTCTTCGTCTTCGTCTTCGTCTTCGTCCTCGTCTTCGTCTTCGTCTTCGTCTTCGTCCTTGCTTCGTCTTCGTCTTCGTCTTCGTCTTCGTCTCCGTCTTCGTCTTCGTCTCCGTCTTCGTCTTCGTCCTTGCTTCGTCTTCGTCTCCGTCTTCGTCTTCGTCCTCGTCTTCGTCTTCGTCTTCGTCTTCGTCTTCGTCCTCGTCTTCGTCTCCGTCTTCGTCTTAGTCCTCGTCCTCATCTTCGTCTTCGTCTTCGTCTTCGTCTCCGTCCTCGTCTTCGTCTTCGTCTTCGTCTCCGTCTCCGTCTTCGTCTTCGTCTTCGTCTTCGTCTTCGTCCTTGCTTCGTCTTCATCTCCGTCTTCGTCTTCGTCTTCGTCTTCGTCTCCGTCTTCGTTCTCGTCTTCGTCTTCGTCTTCGTCTTCGTCTCCGTCCTCGTCCTCGTCTTCGTCTTCGTCTTCGTCTTCGTCTTCGTCCTCGTCTTCGTCTTCGTCTTCGTCTTCGTCCTTGCTTCGTCTTCGTCTTCGTCTTCGTCTCCGTCTTCGTCTTCGTCTTCGTCTCCGTCTCCGTCTTCGTCTTCGTCTTCGTCTTCGTCTTCGTCTTCGTCCTTGCTTCGTCTTCGTCCTCGTCTTCGTCTTTGTCTTCGTCTTCGTCTTCGTCTTCGTCCTTGCTTCGTCTTCGTCCTCGTCCTCGTCTTCGTCTTCGTCTTCGTCTTCGTCTTCGTCTTCGTCTTCGTCTTCGTCCTTGCTTCGTCTTCGTCTTCGTCTTCGTCTTCGTCTTCGTCCTTGCTTCGTCTTCGTCCTCGTCCTTGCTTCGTCTTCGTCTTCGTCCTCGTCTTCGTCTTCGTCTTCGTCTTCGTCCTTGCTTCGTCTTCGTCCTCGTCCTCGTCTTCGTCTTCGTCTTCGTCTTCGTCTTCGTCTTCATCTTCGTCTTCGTCTTCGTCTTCGTCCTTGCTTCGTCTTCGTCCTCGTCCTCGTCTTCGTCTTCGTCTTCGTCTCCGTCCTCGTCCTCGTCTTCGTCTTCGTCTTCGTCCTCGTCCTCGTCTTCGTCTTCGTCTTCGTCTTCGTCTCCGTCTTCGTCTTCGTCTCCGTCTCCGTCTTCGTCTTCGTCTTCGTCTTCGTCTCCGTCCTCGTCTTCGTCTTCGTCTTCGTCTTCGTCTTCGTCCTTGCTTCTTCTTCGTCCTCATCCTCGTCTTCGTCTTCGTCTTCGTCTTCGTCTTCGTCTTCGTCTCCGTCTTCGTCCTCGTCTTCGTCTTCGTCTCCGTCCTCGTCTTCGTCTTCCTCTTCGTCTTCGTCTCCGTCTTCGTCTTCGTCTCCGTCTTCGTCTTCGTCTTCGTCTTCGTCTCCGTCTTCGTCCTCGTCTTCGTCTTCGTCTTCGTCTCCGTCTTCGTCCTCGTCTTCGTCCTCGTCTTCGTCTTCGTCTTCGTCTTCGTCTTCGTCTTCGTCTCCGTCTCCGTCTTCGTCTTCGTCTCCGTCTTCGTCTTCGTCTTCGTCTTCGTCTTCGTCCTCGTCCTCGTCTTCGTCTTCGTCTTCGTCCTCGTCTTCGTCTTCGTCTTCGTCTTCGTCTTCGTCCTCGTCTTCGTCTTCGTCTTCGTCTTCGTCTCCGTCCTCGTCCTCGTCTACGTCTTCGTCTTCGTCTTCGTCCTTGCTTCGTCTTCGTCTCCGTCCTCGTCCTCGTCTTCGTCCTCGTCTTCGTCTTCGTCCTCGTCCACGTCTTCGTCTTCGTCTTCGTCTTCGTCTTCGTCCTTGCTTCGTCTTCGTCTCCGTCCTCGTCTTCGTCTTCGTCTTCGTCTTCGTCCTTGCTTCGTCTTCGTCTCCGTCCTCGTCCTCGTCTTCGTCCTCGTCTTCGTCTTCGTCCTCGTCCTCGTCTTCGTCTTCGTCTTCGTCTTCGTCCTCGTCTTCGTCTTCATCTTCGTCTTCGTCTTCGTCTTCGTCTTCGTCTTAGTCTTCGTCTTCTTCTTCGTCCTTGCTTCGTCTTCGTCTCCGTCCTCGTCCTCGTCTTCGTCTTCGTCTTCGTCTTCGTCCTTGCTTCGTCTTCGTCTCCGTCCTCGTCCTCGTCTTCGTCCTCGTCTTCGTCTTCGTCCTCGTCCTCGTCTTCGTCTTCGTCTTCGTCTTCGTCTTCGTCCTCGTCTTCGTCTTCATCTTCGTCTTCGTCTTCGTCTTCGTCTTAGTCTTCGTCTTCTTCTTCGTCCTTGCTTCGTCTTCGTCTCCGTCCTCGTCTTCGTCTTCGTCCTCGTCTTCGTCTTCGTCTTCGTCCTCGTCTTCGTCCTCGTCTTCGTCTTCGTCTTCGTCTCCGTCCTCGTCCTCGTCTTCGTCTTCGTCTTCGTCTTCGTCCTCGTCTTCGTCTTCGTCTTCGTCTTCGTCTTCGTCTCCGTCTTCGTCTTCGTCTTCGTCTTCGTCTTCGTCTTCGTCTTCGTCTTCGTCTCCGTCCTCGTCTTCGTCTTCGTCTTCGTCTCCGTCCTCGTCTTCGTCTTCGTCTTCGTCTTCGTCTTCGTCTTCGTCCTCGTCTTCGTCTTCGTCTTCGTCTTCGTCCTTGCTTCGTCTTCGTCTTCGTCTTCGTCTTCGTCTCAGTCTTCGTCTTCGTCTTCGTCTCCGTCTTCGTCTTCGTCCTTGCTTCGTCTTCGTCTCCGTCTTCGTCTTCGTCCTCGTCTTCGTCTTCGTCTTCGTCTTCGTCCTCGTCTTCGTCTCCGTCTTCGTCTTAGTCCTCGTCCTCATCTTCGTCTTCGTCTTCGTCTTCGTCTCCGTCCTCGTCTTCGTCTTCGTCTTCGTCTCCGTCTCCGTCTTCGTCTTCGTCTTCGTCTTCGTCTTCGTCCTTGCTTCGTCTTCGTCTCCGTCTTCGTCTTCGTCTTCGTCTTCGTCTTCGTCTTCGTCTTCGTCTTCGTCTTCGTCTCCGTCCTCGTCCTCGTCTTCGTCTTCGTCTTCGTCTTCGTCTTCGTCCTCGTCTTCGTCTTCGTCTTCGTCTTCGTCCTTGCTTCGTCTTCGTCTTCGTCTTCGTCTCCGTCTTCGTCTTCGTCTTCGTCTCCGTCTCCGTCTTCGTCTTCGTCTTCGTCTTCGTCTTCGTCTTCGTCCTTGCTTCGTCTTCGTCCTCGTCTTCGTCTTTGTCTTCGTCTTCGTCTTCGTCTTCGTCCTTGCTTCGTCTTCGTCCTCGTCCTCGTCTTCGTCTTCGTCTTCGTCTTCGTCTTCGTCTTCGTCCTTGCTTCGTCTTCTTCCTCGTCCTTGCTTCGTCTTCGTCTTCGTCCTCGTCTTCGTCTTCGTCTTCGTCTTCGTCTTCGTCCTTGCTTCGTCTTCGTCCTCGTCCTCGTCTTCGTCTTCGTCTTCGTCTTCGTCTTCGTCTTCATCTTCGTCTTCGTCTTCGTCTTCGTCCTTGCTTCGTCTTCGTCCTCGTCCTCGTCTTCGTCTTCGTCTTCGTCTTCGTCCTTGCTTCGTCTTCGTCCTCGTCCTTGCTTCGTCTTCGTCTTCGTCCTCGTCTTCGTCTTCGTCTTCGTCTTCGTCCTCGTCTTCGTCTTCGTCTTTGTCTTTGTCTTTGTCTTTGTCTTCGTCTTCGTCTTCGTCTTCGTCTTCGTCTTCGTCTCCGTCTTCGTCCTCGTCTTCGTCTTCGTCTCCGTCCTCGTCTTCGTCTTCGTCTTCGTCTTCGTCTTCGTCCTTGCTTCTTCTTCGTCCTCATCCTCGTCTTCGTCTTCGTCTTCGTCTTCGTCTTCGTCTTCGTCTCCGTCTTCGTCCTCGTCTTCGTCTTCGTCTTCGTCTTCGTCCTCGTCTTCGTCTTCGTCCTTGCTTCGTCTTCGTCTCCGTCCACGTCCTCGTCTTCGTCCTCGTCTTCGTCTTCGTCCTCGTCCTCGTCTTCGTCTTCGTCTTCGTCTTCGTCTTCGTCCTCGTCTTCGTCTTCATCTTCGTCTTCGTCTTCGTCTTAGTCTTCGTCTTCTTCTTCGTCCTTGCTTCGTCTTCGTCTCCGTCCTCGTCTTCGTCTTCGTCCTCGTCTTCGTCTTCGTCTTCGTCCTCGTCTTCGTCCTCGTCTTCGTCTTCGTCTTCGTCTCCGTCCTCGTCCTCGTCTTCGTCTTCGTCTTCGTCTTCGTCTTCGTCTTCGTCTCCGTCTTCGTCTTCGTCTTCGTCTTCGTCTTCGTCTTCGTCTTCGTCTCCGTCTTCGTCCTCGTCTTCGTCTTCGTCTTCGTCTTCGTCTCCGTCCTCGTCTTCGTCTTCGTCTTCGTCTTCGTCTTCGTCCTCGTCTTCGTCTTCGTCTTCGTCTTCGTCCTTGCTTCGTCTTCGTCTTCGTCTTCGTCTTCGTCTCCGTCTTCGTCTTCGTCTCCGTCTTCGTCTTCGTCCTTGCTTCGTCTTCGTCTCCGTCTTCGTCTTCGTCCTCGTCTTCGTCTTCGTCTTCGTCTTCGTCTTCGTCCTCGTCTTCGTCTCCGTCTTCGTCTTAGTCCTCGTCCTCATCTTCGTCTTCGTCTTCGTCTTCGTCTCCGTCCTCGTCTTCGTCTTCGTCTTCGTCTCCGTCTCCGTCTTCGTCTTCGTCTTCGTCTTCGTCTTCGTCCTTGCTTCGTCTTCATCTCCGTCTTCGTCTTCGTCTTCGTCTTCGTCTTCGTCTTCGTCTCCGTCTTCGTTCTCGTCTTCGTCTTCGTCTTCGTCTTCGTCTCCGTCCTCGTCCTCGTCTTCGTCTTCGTCTTCGTCTTCGTCTTCGTCCTCGTCTTCGTCTTCGTCTTCGTCTTCGTCCTTGCTTCGTCTTCGTCTTCGTCTTCGTCTCCGTCTTCGTCTTCGTCTTCGTCTCCGTCTCCGTCTTCGTCTTCGTCTTCGTCTTCGTCTTCGTCTTCGTCCTTGCTTCGTCTTCGTCCTCGTCTTCGTCTTTGTCTTCGTCTTCGTCTTCGTCTTCGTCCTTGCTTCGTCTTCGTCCTCGTCCTCGTCTTCGTCTTCGTCTTCGTCTTCGTCTTCGTCTTCGTCTTCGTCTTCGTCCTTGCTTCGTCTTCGTCTTCGTCTTCGTCTTCGTCTTCGTCCTTGCTTCGTCTTCGTCCTCGTCCTTGCTTCGTCTTCGTCTTCGTCCTCGTCTTCGTCTTCGTCTTCGTCTTCGTCCTTGCTTCGTCTTCGTCCTCGTCCTCGTCTTCGTCTTCGTCTTCGTCTTCGTCTTCGTCTTCATCTTCGTCTTCGTCTTCGTCTTCGTCCTTGCTTCGTCTTCGTCCTCGTCCTCGTCTTCGTCTTCGTCTTCGTCTCCGTCCTCGTCCTCGTCTTCGTCTTCGTCTTCGTCCTCGTCCTCGTCTTCGTCTTCGTCTTCGTCTTCGTCTCCGTCTTCGTCTTCGTCTCCGTCTCCGTCTTCGTCTTCGTCTTCGTCTTCGTCTCCGTCCTCGTCTTCGTCTTCGTCTTCGTCTTCGTCTTCGTCCTTGCTTCTTCTTCGTCCTCATCCTCGTCTTCGTCTTCGTCTTCGTCTTCGTCTTCGTCTTCGTCTCCGTCTTCGTCCTCGTCTTCGTCTTCGTCTCCGTCCTCGTCTTCGTCTTCCTCTTCGTCTTCGTCTCCGTCTTCGTCTTCGTCTCCGTCTTCGTCTTCGTCTTCGTCTTCGTCTCCGTCTTCGTCCTCGTCTTCGTCTTCGTCTTCGTCTCCGTCTTCGTCCTCGTCTTCGTCCTCGTCTTCGTCTTCGTCTTCGTCTTCGTCTTCGTCTTCGTCTCCGTCTCCGTCTTCGTCTTCGTCTCCGTCTTCGTCTTCGTCTTCGTCTTCGTCTTCGTCCTCGTCCTCGTCTTCGTCTTCGTCTTCGTCCTCGTCTTCGTCTTCGTCTTCGTCTTCGTCTTCGTCCTCGTCTTCGTCTTCGTCTTCGTCTTCGTCTCCGTCCTCGTCCTCGTCTACGTCTTCGTCTTCGTCTTCGTCCTTGCTTCGTCTTCGTCTCCGTCCTCGTCCTCGTCTTCGTCCTCGTCTTCGTCTTCGTCCTCGTCCACGTCTTCGTCTTCGTCTTCGTCTTCGTCTTCGTCCTCGTCTTCGTCTTCGTCTTCGTCTTCGTCTTCGTCTTCGTCCTTGCTTCGTCTTCGTCTCCGTCCTCGTCTTCATCTTCGTCCTCGTCTTCGTCTTCGTCCTCGTCTTCGTCCTCGTCTTCGTCTTCGTCTTCGTCTCCGTCCTCGTCCTCGTCTTCGTCTTCGTCTTCGTCTTCGTCCTCGTCTTCGTCTTCGTCTTCGTCTTCGTCTTCGTCTTCGTCTGCGTCTCCGTCTCCGTCTTCTTCTTCGTCTTCGTCTCCGTCTTCGTCTTCGTCTTCGTCCTCGTCTTCGTCTCCGTCTCCGTCTTTGTCTTCGTCTTCGTCTTCGTCCTCGTCTTCGTCTTCGTCTTCGTCTTCGTCCTCGTCTTCGTCTTCGTCTTCGTCTTCGTCTTCGTCTTCGTCTTCGTCCTTGCTTCGTCTTCGTCTCCGTCCTCGTCCTCGTCTTCGTCTTCGTCTTCGTCTTCGTCCTTGCCTCGTCTTCGTCTTCGTCTTCGTCCTCGTCTTCGTCTTCATCTTCATCTTCGTCTTCGTCTTCGTCTTCGTCTTCGTCTTCGTCTTCGTCTTCGTCTTCGTCCTTGCTTCGTCTTCGTCTCCGTCCTCGTCTTCGTCTTCGTCCTTGTCTTCGTCTTCGTCTTCGTCCTCGTCTTCGTCTTCGTCTTCGTCCTCGTCTTCGTCCTCGTCTTCGTCTTCGTCTTCGTCTCCGTCCTCGTCCTCGTCTTCGTCTTCGTCTTCGTCTTCGTCCTCGTCTTCGTCTTCGTCTTCGTCTTCGTCTTCGTCTTCGTCTTCGTCTTCGTCTCCGTCTTCGTCTTCGTCTTCGTCTTCGTCTTCGTCTTCGTCTCCGTCTTCGTCCTCGTCTTCGTCTTCGTCTTCGTCCTCGTCTTCGTCTTCGTCTTCGTCTTCGTCTTCATCTTCGTCCTCGTCTTCGTCTTCGTCTTCATCTTCGTCCTTGCTTCGTCTTCGTCCTCGTCTTCGTCTTTGTCTTTGTCTTCGTCTTCGTCTTCGTCCTTGCTTTGTCTTCGTCTTCGTCTTCGTCTTCGTCCTTGCTTCGTCTTCGTCTTCGTCTTCGTCTTCGTCTTCGTCTTCGTCTTCGTCTTCGTCTTCGACTTCGTCCTCGTCTTCGTCTTCGTCTTCGTCTTCGTCTTCGTCTTCGTCTTCGTCCTTGCTTCGTCTTCGTCTCCGTCCTCGTCTTCGTCCTCGTCTTCGTCTCCGTCTTCGTCTTCGTCCTCGTCTTCGTCTTCGTCCTCGTCTTCGTCTTCGTCTTCGTCTTCATCTTCGTCCTCGTCCTCGTCTTCGTCTTCGTCTTCGTCTTCGTCCTTGCTTCGTCTTCGTCTTCGTCTTCGTCTCGTCTTCGTCTTCGTCTTCGTCTTCGTCTTCGTCTTCGTCCTCGTCTTCGTCTTCGTCTTCGTCCTCGTCTTCGTCTTCGTCTTTGTCTTCGTCCTCGTCCTCGTCCTCGTCTTCGTCTTCGTCTTCGTCTTCGTCCTCGTCCTCGTCTTCGTCTTCGTCCTCGTCTTCGTCTTCATCTTCGTCTTCGTCTTCGTCTTCGTCTTCGTCTTCGTCTTCGTCTTCGTCCATGCTTCGTCTTCGTCTTCGTCTTCGTCTTCGTCCTCGTCCTCGTCTTCGTCTTCGTCTTCGTCTTCATCTTCGTCCTCGTCTTCGTCTTCGTCTTCGTCTTCGTCTTCGTCTTCGTCTTCGTCTTCGTCTTCGTCCTCGTCTCCGTCTTCGTCTCCGTCCTCGTCCTCGTCTTCGTCTTCTTCTCCGTCTTCGTCTTCGTCTTCGTCCTTGCTTCGTCTTCGTCTTCGTCTCCGTCTTCGTCTCCGTCTTCGTCTTCGTCTTCGTCTCCGTCTTCGTCTTCTCTTCGTCTTCGTCTTCGTCTTCGTCCTCGTCCTCGTCTTCGTCTTCGTCCTCGTCCTCGTCTTCGTCTTCGTCTTCGTCTTCGTCCTCGTCTTCGTCTTCGTCTTCGTCTTCGTCTTCGTCTTCGTCCTTGCTTCGTCTTCGTCTCCGTCCTCGTCCTCGTCTTCGTCTTCGTCTTCGTCTTCGTCTTCGTCCTTGCTTCGTCTTCGTCTCCGTCCTCGTCCTCGTCTTCGTCCTCGTCTTCGTCTTCGTCCTCGTCCTCGTCTTCGTCTTCGTCTTCGTCTTCGTCTTCGTCCTCGTCTTCGTCTTCATCTTCGTCTTCGTCTTCGTCTTCGTCTTCGTCTTCGTCTCCGTCTTCGTCTTCGTCCTTGCTTCGTCTTCGTCTCCGTCTTCGTCTTCGTCCTCGTCTTCATCTTCGTCTTCGTCTTCGTCATCGTCCTCGTCTTCGTCTCCGTCTTCGTCTTCGTCCTCGTCCTCATCTTCGTCTTCGTCTTCGTCTTCGTCTTCGTCTCCGTCCTCGTCTTCGTCTTCGTCTTCGTCTCCGTCTCCGTCTTCGTCTTCGTCTTCGTCTTCGTCTTCGTCTTCGTCTTCGTCCTTGCTTCGTCTTCGTCTCCGTCT